>PVKA01015044.1:0-50978 GCA_004027165.1 Ctenomys sociabilis
AAGGAAGGAAGGAAGGAAGGAAGGAAGGAAGGAAGGAAGGAAGGAAGGAAGGAAGGAAGAATAAATTTTAAAGATCTAAAAAATACTTATCAATGTGTTGCTATCAACAGCAAGAATGTCTGTCAAAATCCCGTGCTCAAAGTATGGATGAACGCAGAGTCCTGATATTCCGATTATGTCAATGGTTTGAAAAGTGTCTTTGCATCTCCTCCAAAGGCAAGGAAGTGACCCACAGGGCCATTTCCTTCTCTTTTCTTTTCTTTTCTTTTCTTTCTTCTTTTCTTTTATATTCACACAGTAAGGCAAAACAGATCAATAATGTCGAAACTTTACAGCACCAATTTTTTTGCAGTGTAACAATTACATGCCCAGTTTTAGACAAGAGGGTAAATTCAAGTCACATAGTTCCAAGACCCTTTTAAATAAAAGATTCTTAAGAACTGAAAATATATTGTATTTAGTCATATTATCTTCAAAATAAATAAATATCTGTTTTCTTATGTTAAATTGGTACCATTATGAATGAAGGACTAAACGTGAGAAAAAAATATTTTAAATATAATTAAGAATCTTTTACACATAATGCAAAATACTTAAATAGAAAATATATATTATTTATGTAATTTAGACAAAATACTTGAATGAAAGTACATTTCACTGAAGTTGAAGAAAACAGATTTTTCCGTAATTGTGTCTGGCCACTTAAACTTTAGTGTTTTAGAACAAGAGCTTGTTTCAGCTGTGTAACTAGAATGTAAGATGTTTAGTTATATTTTAGAAATCACATAGGATTCTGTCTACCACTGCATTCCTTACGAAGCCTCCTGTTCTAGTGGTATCATCACAGAATAATTAAAGGCTCCCGGCAGAAGGTTGTGCAATGCTGAAGGTTGCCCTAAGTCTGACTATAACCCTCGGGCTGCCTGACCCTAGTGCTTACTATGCAAAAGGGAGCATAATGTGCATTTGCCCCGTGAACCTACAAACAGGCAGTGCAGGAGGACAGCCATACTCCCGCAGCAGAGCTGTGCGGGGAAGAAAAGATTCGGATTAAGACCGTTAACTTTGTACGGAAGCAATTTAAACGAAACAATTAGGGTGCATATGCCCACTGCACTTCTAAAATATTAATTAACACACCTCTAGAAAGAGGCACTCTTGCATTTGAAGTACAAAGGGTGAATTCATGAGCTCAGTTTAACATTTACCCTTGCATAGTGATAGGATGTAGACCAGGAAGACAGCGACGAAGTCAGTCACAGTTTGCAATTCAGCTGTCATGTGGAAATCTGCAGTAGGTATGAGTGAAATATACTGGGAAACTATGTGGCTCAGTGTTATGCAGCAAAATCAAACTTTGCAACTGCTTATGCATAATTAACTACCTGGGACTAGCCTGCCCTAGTGCGGCACTTTACAGAGTAATAAAAAATTAAGGTAAAAATACAGACTCCTAGGTAACTGTGGTCACTGTAAAACTCTGTCTTCCTTTGCAGGCTTATTATTTCCTGAAGCTGGGGCTGACAGGTTCTGTGAATACACATTTTTGCATATATTTTGTTTATGTGCAAGCCTGGGCATTTTAGCCATCTCCTGCTGAGGCCCCTTCCTACCATATGCTTCTGTTTTTCTTCATTAGGTGATGTGATCCCTTCTGACTGTTGCTTGCACGTGAAAGGACAGTGGGCTTGGGGGAGAGAAGAAGCCCGGCTTTAAGAGCGTACACTTCAGTTGGTCTTCAGCTCTGTGGCAATGATTGGATCTGACAAGTGTTGTAGCTACTCATCGTAATGGGTGTCTCTGCTTTAGCGGGGAAGGGGTGAAAAGGATGTAATTCCCACTGAAAGACAGCAACACGAACTGTTATTTAATTACTGCCTAATACATAACTCCCTAGGAGTCCCCACTGATTTACAGTTCTAGATTTTTCCTTTCTTTATTAATGAACATTCATGTCTTCTAATGGGATGTGGTTAAGCCACACCTGTTACTGATAGGAAATTTCTCAAAAAACAAAAGCATAACGATCTATTTTAATACTCAAAGGGTATATGCATCTGAAATGCTTTGTTTTCTCAAATATGTAAGTGAAACAATTTTATCACATTAAAACCAAAATGAAATGTGAAAGTTACCCAGGTTTATTTCTTTCACTGGATTAGGATTTAGCATGCACAAGTTTTGATTTTTCTGCACATTAATCTTTCAAACATAGGAATCAATTAAAATCCTTTATTCTACTCTCTCACTTTAATTTTTACAAGAGCTAAACAAAGTGATTATATTTCTTGTTTTGATTTTTCAGTCATATGTAATTTTTTTCAGTGCTGAAACTAATTTTGCCTTCTACACACATATTTCCTTGCACTAGCATAGAACAGCAAGTTTAAAATCTAAGAGGAAATAACAAGACAAATCATTTTCAAATTATAGGCTATTTTGCAATCAAAACTACTTTTCATATAGTTTCCTTTGTTGTAAAATAACAGGCAAACAAATGACCATGCAGTGTTTGGAATTAATATATTCATATAGAATTAAAAGACTCATGATTACTGAAAAGATACAGAGCAACTTAAATACAACTGGGTTTCTCTCTGCATACTAGGTATATAACACTGAGAGATGGTTTTATTCCTTTTAACATATACTTGCAAAAAATATATTAATAAATTGACTTATAATTACTATTTTTATATTTGTGCTATTACTTATCTACGGCTCCCAATTTTGCCAAAGCATCTACAGTGTCTTTATTATTTAATAACTTACATTATTTGCAAAAATTGTTAATCAAACATTTCTCACAATAATACATAAACAATGATTATTCAAAGTCTCCTATCAAGAAGAAGATATTCTCCACTAAGTAGACTATACTCTTAGGTTGATCACTTTTAAATGCTATTATTGTTAACATTTTTTTCATTTTGATACATCTGGGAACACCCTGGTAAAACTTTGAAAATAGTGTTTTCTTTTAAAAAAGTAGCCAGTTTGTTTTTACAGACAATATTGCAAATTGATTAGCATGAGGGTATTATACTGTCTGAATTTTTCATGCTCTACTTTTCTGTTTTACTGAGAAAGAACCACATTTCCTAATTTATTTATGTATGTTTTAAATACAGCGTTCCACAAATGAGAACAACATAGGCTTGTGGCAGAGTTTTAATTCTATGTTTTCCAAATTTAAACTCTTGGCCTTTGATAAATATTCTATTGATTCTTGCAATCTTGTAGACAAATGTGTTTTTAGCCAGTGACCCTTTCATTAATTAAACCTTCGATTTGTGTAGAGGACGGGCTTCTTTTCAAATGTGAGTGTGAATGTTATTGCCTGCTTGCTTTGGAATATTTTACTACTTTTGAGCAGAGTACAAATGTATAATTTTATGAATGATCCAGTTATTTAATTTACTTGTATAGATATAAATCAAATATCAGTAATCTTGGAGAAGCAAAAGCTATTTATGTGGCAGTTTCTAAAATGAAATCCTAGTTATGCCAAATTGAATAATTTAAGCTCTTATGCCAATTAAACAGTTTGACTACTGATATAAAATTTGATGATTTGAAACCAGCTTGTAAAATGAGAGTTAAATTCATCAAATATTATGAAAGTAAAGTTGTATTTTCAACTATGCTATAGGATAAAATAGTGATTGTAATTTTGTTATCACTATAGTGCTATGTATAATTTTTTTTGAATACTCAGAAGTTTTCTTTTTCATTGGGTTTTTCAAAGAAAATTGAAAAAAATAATTCTCATATTTTGAGCTTAAGATAAACTATAATTTCTACATTTTTGGATGAAAACATTGTTACCTATTTTTATTTTCATATGAGGGCAAGAAGGCAAAACAGGAAAGAAAAAGAAAAATAATATAGCATTTGACAAAAAAAAATTTACTGATAATAAAGAATTTGTAGTATTTTGTACTATGGTGCAATACACATAAAGTGCTGCTGATTAAATTTAAGATGTAAACTCCGTCAATGATTAAGCTGTAGCAAGATATTTTGATGAAACACATTTTTTTTCACACAAATATGTTTATGTTAATTAATCTAGATGGAGATCAGGACTTGGAATATTTAAATATATTGCATTTGTTAAATAATTGACTATTTTAAAAGATTTTTTGGAATTTCACATGTTTAAATGAGACATAAATTGAAATTTTAGTAAGATGACTATAAAGGTACAATATCAACTGTACTCTTTTGCTGATGTGGAAGACATTTCACTGCTTAGTTTTGGAGGTATAAAATTTATCTCAAGTGACCAAAAGTGTTGTTTCCTTTTCCTCTGTTTTCATGAAAAACAAAACACATACACACACACAAAATAAATGGATTGTAATTACATTACAGCAGCCTGCCATCGACACTGACAGCAGAACCCTGAGTAGTTTTAACAAGTACAATAATTCAAAATAAATTATTGTGGAGGGACATCAACCTTACTTTTAGGTAAAATACTTTAAAATGTTTTCCCCTCATAATTCTAACTGAAAGCAAAATAACAAATACACACAATTTTAAGAAAGTAGAAAGCAATTTTTTGAGCCAAAGGAGAAAAATTTTATCCAGAGCTCAAGATTTATTTTTATAGTCATATTTGTTCAGGTCAGGAAATATTGTCAAGAATTTTGTGCCCCATACATATTAAATAAATATTTTTAGGAAGAAAATTATATTTCTGTAGATGTATCATATGTATTTAGGTAGCAACTCATATAGAATCTCTAAATCTGGAATCATATTAAATATTTTAATTCCTATTAAAATAAATGCTTAGATCTCCAAATTCCTATTTCTATTTCATTTGCTATCCAAAAAGAACACTCCTGTATAGAAATTCTTGTAGCCACTGAAGCAGGTACTTTCACTTATCTCATATGTACTGAATGTGCTCCGGTAAAGGGTCAGGGCCAGTTTAAGAGAAGAGATCCCACCCCCACATGTTGGTGGTTAAAAAGAAAATCAACAATTGGGGTTCTTTTGCCTTTCTTTTATGGAGCAGCACTCACCATGCATGGCTCTCTAAACAGTATGTGCTAAAGACTCAAGTCCAAATCCAAAGGGAAGCAGTAGAGGTTTACAAACTACTTTTCTTAATCATCAAAAGTACAGGGGGTGGCATCCTTGCTTCATTTGTGGGTCCACTCCAACTCCACACAGATCTGAAACCATTACAACGCATGGCAGTTGGTCGATAGTGTGGAAAAACCTCATTTACTGACTGGCCAGACAGTTAAAACCTTCAGATTTTTCTAAGTCTAGGTTATTAACTGTCTGACTGTAATCACATCTTCACCATAGGGAGCTTCAAAAGCTTTTCATTTGCATTGAATCAGTTGCCTTCCTCCCTGTCTTTTTTTTCCCCCCTGGAAATAAGCTTAAATAATTCAACAAACTACACACATGGCTAGTGATTATTGAACCATTCTGAAACACTCGAGGCAAATGGACCATTATGTGGTGGGAATTAAAACTTTCCTTCCAATCACTGGAAGAGTACATATTCTTATATAGCAAATATATTTGTCTGAGGTGTTTCTCCTCTCTCTCCTCCTAAAATAGCGTGGAAAACTACAAATACACAGTAACCTTTATTTGCTATTGCTCTTTTGAGAGGAGATTTGGGGTGCCTATGTGTTCAATATTTCTTTCTCCACATGTGGAAATCAAGTTACCTTAAAAGAAAATACTACTGTTAGCCTATACATGCTACAGATGAATACAGCACAAACATTTTTTTTTTTATTTTAGTCATTCTATGTTGTCATGATACTTCGATCACAAAGTGACTAAACATATTTAGCTGCTTGACTTTGGAGGCCTTCATTATACACATTTATTTTTAGTTGTCTGCATGCAAAATGTTTGCACGTATTTTGCATTAAAGCCACACAAATATTTGAATTATACCAAATCTAAAGGAATATTTTGTTATTTATGTTGCCACCTGCTTGTCTATATATTTTAACAGGTAAAACCCCCAAACATAGTAAACCAAAAGTAGGATTTTATGCTAGATTTTGACAAAGAAAAAACAAATTTCAAAAGTCATAATTTTTAAACAATTACATAATGCTTTTATTTGTCTAATAAGACAGTAATGAAAAATCAAAGAATAAAGGTCAGGAAAATCACATTTATTTTATAATAAATCATCAGTGTAAAATGCATTAACATGTTGACTCACTGTCATTGATTGCAGAGTGAGGAGTTCATTAGGAATAGGGTGATTTTTTGTTTTACAATACAAGATTAAAGTTGATTAAAAAATCAATAATACTATATTACACAAAGCTAACTCAATTTTTTGATTAAAGAACCAAATATCAGATATGATTTACTTTTGTATTACTATATCTCTGAAAGCTGGTGATATTATAGGAACTTTATCAAGCTTCTGATAAATTTGTCTAAATTTTAATCTACGTAAATATATATGAATGTGGGAAAAAAGTTGTGAATGTACCTGATCAGCAGAGCCATGCTTGTTCTAGAGCATTTCTCTTTGATCTGCTTTGTAACTTTCTCCTAATTCTCTACCACACGAAGGGTCCTGGTTTATGACCAGCTCTTAATAAATATTTACTGTTGGATGAACCCATAGGCTTTATACCTTTTAGGCTGCTAGAATCATCAAAAGCAGTTCATAAGAATGCAGCATTTTATCTGAAGATGCATTTTACTGCTCATGTTTGTTTTAATAGAGTTTTTAAAAATATTTTTATTTTTGTATTTTTATAAAATTTATCTATTTTTGCTAGCTATTTCTGACAACTGCTGCCACAGACCAAGCCTTCATTATGAGCACTGCCACATTCACCCAACGTAGAATTTCATGTTCTTTTCTGTGAAATAGAGAATGGGAGAGAGGTTATTAATGGCTTTGAGAACTTTAAGTATGTATCCTTCCCCCAAAAATATATTTAAGATATCTTCACAAATTCACTAAAAATTATCTACATTTCATGAAACGCAAATTAAGAATATTAACCTGAGAGAAGTCCTATACTGTAGCTCCTGTGATGCAGTTTTGAGACCATCTGTCAAATCTGAAGACCAGGACCAAAAAGAGCCAATGATATTCCCCAGGCTGAGTTGAGCTACCACTGTGTTAGTGAAGTCTTCCTGGAACTTCAGTCTCCTTGGGGTCTTTCTTGATAACTGACCTATGGCTGTATCTTAACCATATTTTCTTTGCTTAGCCATAATTGCTTAGTTTCAACAATAAATATATAGCTAAAACTTATAGTAATTATTATGCAGGTTTCCAGAAAATAGTTAAGCAGCACTGGATGAAACTTCTGCTGTTAATACAGCAAAATTTGCATATTTTTCAAGATGCCAAAGCTATAAGTTTCTTTTTTTTAAACAGATTTTTTTTTCCAGAACCGGGGATTGAACTCAGGACTTTGTGCTTGCCAGGGAAGCAATAATTCCACTAAGCCATCTCCCCAGCCCAAAGCTATAAGTTTCATATGGCTTAATAAAATAACTAGACATACAGAAATGAAATGGCTTTGATAGTACAAATGTATTAAATTACCTATGAGTATGATCATGTAAACGTCATATAGTCCTGAATGTTGCATTTTAATATATCCATTAATAGACTGGTGCTTTGTTCCCCTTTTTCCAAAGGATAAGAGCAAGGCAAAGAGAAAATTTAAAACAATGAATTTAGAACAAATAGCAAAATTATGATATTTTGGATAAAAGCTAGTAGCAGATGTGTAAAAGGTGCTAGGGAACTAACTGTTCCAGGGCAGATCTAGGTTCAGTCTATAGATTGTCTATTCAACAAATAATTCTTCCACTTTTTGGAGGTAGGGCCTAATATTTTATGATCATCTGATATTCTGTACAACTTTAGAAAATATAGGAAAAAATTTCTCATTTAAAGAGAACTTAAAAGTATATTTTAGAATGTAATCAAATTATTGGTCCATTAGAAAGGAATAAAAATATATTCTTTTTTCAGGTGTTAAGATAGTTATGAATTTTTGGAGAGGTTGATATACTCATACCATGCTTACAAGGGTGTAAGACAAGAACAAGTATTTCTAAGAAAAAGGGCATAAATGTGAAACAAAAATAGGTATTACATATGTTGAAACACTAGTTTAGATATTCCTAGAACCACGTTGCTACTGAACCTCTTAGTAAAAAAATTGACATAACATGCAAACTTTAGAAAAATTTCACTAATGATAGAACTGCCATCTACAGATATATCCCACAAAGTTCTATCTGCACTACCAATACAAAAAATGGAACATCATCCAACAGAACAAAAGAAGACTTCATTTGCAATGTAAGAACAAATACCAACTTGTTCATTTTATAAAACTTATTAACTCAATTTATGGCAAAATAGAAATAAAGTCTTTGCTCTATAACATGTATTAAAAAATCTACAAGAACAATACTAAAGAATAATATGGAAAAATTACAGTATAATTGTTTTAATATTCTTAAACTAAATGTGAAGTTTGGTTTCATTAGGTTAAAGCTATATATTCTTAATGTGTAAGCAATCAGTACATATTAGAAATGTAATAAGAGGATTGTAGATATAAAAGAAATCACTGTATATGATGTAAAAGAAGAAAACGGAAACAAAAAAGATTCAATGAATAGAAAACTAGCAGAAGGATCACATATTTAAATACAAAATATCAATAATTATCTGAAATATATGTGGCTTGAACATCCTCATTAAAAAGGAAAGAATGACAGGTGTGATAAAATAATAAGGCCTAGTATGTGTTGCTTACAATAAATATATCTTAAAGACAAAAAGCTTAAAAGGAAAAGGACAAAAGTAAAATACAATATGCAAATTGTAATAGAATATAGTTGAAGCAGTTAAGTAAATATTGCACAATGTAGATATTAGAACCAAGAAGGCCAATAATGACAAAGAGAAAAATCTTTAATGGCAGTGTCAATTAATTGTCAAGAGAATGTTTCTGAATTTGAGTGTAATGGACCTTAAAAGTAACCCTGCTTGTGAGATAGTTCTCATACAACTTCATATATGTTATTTCCCAAGAAATAATAATATCAATCTATATAGTTATAAGCATAGGTTTAATTTTAATGTTTTTATTTGTTTTCTTTGCTTAGAATTAGTGAGATAATCTCTAGCATGGGATCTAACATAATTTGGTACTTTGCTACTTGGATAGCTTCGAAAGCAGAGAGTGTTAAAAGATACATCTTTAAAATGTTATTGGGTGTACAGGTGACTTGTGCATTTGCCACTTACGACATTGAGGCCAAAGAAGCTATATGGCATGGTAATTCAATCTTGTTCACAAATTATATTTCTGCTTGGTAGACATTCAACTCAGAAGGATCCTTTCACTCTACACATTCTTATTCAGTTCAATATTCTGATTTCAGCTTGAGGAATGTTTATACAATTCCATAAAGGACAATGAACCTCAGTAAAAGTCAAATTAACCTGTTTAAGCATTTTTTAACCAAAATAAATCTCTATAGTCTAGTTTCTACACTTTGGTTGTGCTGTTAGTGGGCAATTAAATTTTTATATCTCCATTTCTTTAACATGAAGATGTCATTTATAAATGTTTCTTTTCTTGGTATGTCAAAATATATATTTTTTAAGTTACACTATTAAAATATCTCAGCAAATATTTTATGTGTCTTTAAATGAATGCTCTCTTTATGGTTGCAAAAAAATTAAGCCATTTTTCTACGTTGTTCCAAATCTGAGCCATGCTTTTTAGAAACACATATTTTCCAAATACTGTCCTCCTACACTATCCTCCTATACAGTATGTTAAAGTGTAAATACCCTTAATTTCTAGTTCAAACACAAAAATGACAAATAAGCTTGTATAAATATAATTAATTGCCTTAGAAAGATTACTGATTTTCTAAACTAAATGTAAAATTGTCATATGAGAAACTTGAGTTCCTTTAGTCAGACAACATATGTTCATTGAGTTTATGCTAGCTACTGGTCCTAGCACTGCAGATACAAAAGGGTGTAAAAACTCAAATTGGTCTCTCCATAAGTGGCTTTAGTAAGAGAGACAGAAATATTTATTTCACAATAAAAAGAAATTTCAGCTTTCAAAGTGCTAAAAAATAATTACATAAGCAAAGAATGTTCATAAAGGGAGAGTTAGTCTATATGGGCGATACTTCATCTTAGAGCTGGAGAATGGTTAAGATATCTACATGAACAGAGAGTAAAGCTTTCAGGAAAGATGTCAGCATAGAGTCAGCCCCTGTCACAAAAAGAAGCACAGTGAATAAAATGAACAACTGAAGTACAGATTCTGAAAACTGGTAGAAAGTAAGAGAGAGGCTAGCTGAGGCTAGACCATAATAGTTGCTGCACTTTCAGGAAAAAATTATTTATACTTTTTCACATTTAGAGAGATGAAAAGCAGAAACAATTTTATTTAGGGGAGAAATGATTCGAGTTGTATTTGACAGCTCTCATATTTTGGAGAATAGAATGGAAATGAGTCCTAATTTATTTTATTACTACTGGGCAATGTGAGATGCAGAATTCCAAGAGATTTTTCACATCATGAGAATAACGATATTCAACACTGATAAACATCTGAATTTCCACAGGCTCTGTAGTGATTTCAACCTTTTGATTCCTTACTGAATGAATTTGAGTCTTATTTTTCATTTCTTCACAAGATTATTTAACGTTTATCTATTTTCTTTATTGCTTCAAAGGACCAACTTTCTGATTCATTTTTGTACTGTTTATTCAGTCTAAATTGCGTTCATTTCTGCTCTGATCTTCATGATTTCCTGCCTTCTGTGGGCTTTGGGTATGACTTGCTCTTTTTCTAAAAGCTTGAGGTGCATCAGTATGTTGTTTATTGGTGTTTGTTGTGTCTTCCTGAGGTGAGAATTCATCACTATAAATTTCTCTCTTAGAACTGTTTTCATTGTGTTCCACAGGTTCTATCATGTTTATATGCATTTTCATTTACTTGTAGATATTGTTGAATTTCTTCTTTAATTTAATCTGTGATCTATTGGTTGTACAGGAGGGTTCTACTTAAGTTCCACATGTTTATGGAGTTTTTGTGATTTATTTTACTACTAATTTCCAATTTAATTGCACTATGGTCAGATAATAAGCATGGGATAATTTGAATTGTTTTACATCTTCATAAGCATGTTATATAGATTACTATATGGCCTATTTTAGAGAACATCCCATGTGTAGCCTAGAAGGATGAAGGAATCTAAGTTAAAGAGCTCATAAACAAAACCCAGGGGGCCAGGGAGATGGTTCGGTGGAATAAGCACATCCCTGGCAAGTGCAAGGTCCTGAGTTCAATCCATGGTTCTGCCAAAAAAAAAAAAAAAAAAAAAAAAAAAAAAAAAAAAAAAAAAAAAAAAAAAAAAAAAAAAAAAAAAAAAAAAAAAAAAAAAAAAAAAAAAAAAAAAAAAAAAAAAAAAAAAACAGAAAACAAAACAAACAAAAAACAGACTGCACAGGAAATACTTCAAAGAGCTAATAGTTGAGGTCTCATCTTATTTCAAAAACTTGCACAGCAAGAGAAATCACCAACAAAATAAAAAACAACCTATAGAATGTAGAAAAACAAATAGCCAATTTTCCCTCAGACAAAGGGCTTCTATCCAGATTATATAAATAACTGAAAATATAAGACTCCCTAAATTCAAAGACTCAATCAAAAAATGGGTATCTGAGATGAATATACATTTCTCAGATGAAGAATTACAAACAGAAAATAAATACATGAAAAAATGTTTGACACCATTGGTCATTCAAGAGATGAAATTACAACATAGACTTTCAATCTTACTCCAAATTGAATGGCTGTCATCAAGAATCAATAAAAAACAAACGCTGAAGGGGCTGTGGGGAAAAAGGAGCCCCTCTCCACTGATGGTGGGAGTGCAGTCTGGTACAACCACTATGGAAATCATTGTGAAGATTCCTTCAAAAGCTAGCATTGGAGATCCCATTCAATCCAGCTATTCCCCTCCTGGGTATTTTTCCAAAAGAACAAAAAACATTATACCACAGCCATAGATGTACACCCATGTTCGTAGTAGAAAAATTTGTAATAACTTAATCTTGGAAACAACCCAACTATCATCAACCAAGGAAACTGATAAAGTAATGTGGTATTTTTATACAATGGAGTACACTTCAGTTATAAGGAATCATAAAATTGGGGCCAGGGAGATGGTTCAGTAGAATAAGGTCTTCCCTGGGAAGCACCAGGGCCTGAGTTCAATCCCTGGTTTAGCCCCCGCCAAAGAAACAAATCATAATATTGAGACTTTTATAAGTAAAAGAATGCAACTTGAGATCCTATTCACAAGATAAATAAATCATACTAATATGTAAACATCATATTGTCCTTCAAGTGGGAGAAAATGAAAGACAGAAGCAAGTCTAATATGTATAAAATATTGTGAAGTGGGAAGAAATTGCTCAAAGGAAAGAAGAGCTAGGAAGAATATCAAGAGGTTACCTGCTGTTGCTCCCAAAAGACCCATGCGTGAGAACTTGATCCCTATGCATGCTCTGGTGCTGTCTGAAGGTACTGGGACCTTTGTGATGCATGGCCAAGTTGGAGGAAGTGAGCAGGACGCCACTTGAAGGATTTATTTGGATTCTGGCCCATCTATCTAT
Source organism: Ctenomys sociabilis (assembly GCA_004027165.1). NCBI lineage: Eukaryota > Metazoa > Chordata > Mammalia > Rodentia > Ctenomyidae > Ctenomys > Ctenomys sociabilis. The sequence goes on from PVKA01015044.1 coordinate 12,701, forward strand.
TTGTTCTCTGGTTCTCCTGAGGTGATCATGTCTCCTCCACCTCAAACTTTCTTTGTAATGTATTGTGTAGTGACAAGTACAAACAATATGGCCAAGCCACTGGGGACCAACAACCAAGATACCCATCTCCAGACAACTTTAAGCTGCTTCATTCAAGTTCTGGGAAAGTAGAGTGAGACTCATGCTCCTATAAATTTTTACTGATAAACAGAATGTGTTTAGGGTATTTGTGCTGACAGTTATTTATAAACTTATTGTGAATAGAGTCAAAAAGTGAATAAATCAGGTGAAAATGAAAATATCTGTTGAGGAGGGTGGCAGCTCAGTGAAATAAGTGTTTCCCTGGCAAGTGCAAGGGCCTGAGCTCTGAAAAAAAAAAAAAAGAAAAGAAAATATCTGTTGGACAGATGAGGCTGAACTATCTAAAGAATAAATAGCACAAGTTCACTTAATTAAATAGATAAGTAAATTCTCTGAATCAGAGGTGATGCATACCTATTTGGTCTTGAGTTTGTTGTCCATAAAGTTATCTTCTTAGAAAATCTATGGGAAATTAGAACCATTATATTTAAAAGAAAAAAATATAAATTTATTTGATTCTATCCCTTTTCTATTGAAAATTATGGGAAAAAGGAAATCAAAAGTAAGAAAAAATAGTGAACTAAAAGCCTTTTGTAAATGGTACACAGACCTCTATGTCTCCAGGTCAAAATCCTTGAATCAAAGCGAGTGCTGTGGGCAAAATGCACTTAGGCCTGTGATTGGTGAATCTGTACTAACCATGTACAAACTTTTAAATTTACATTATTTCCTAAACAATACAATGAGTATAATACCATGTAATGTATTATAAGTAATAAAGTATGATTTAAAATACGGATGATGTGCCTGGTCTGCATGCAAATTTTTAAAAAATGCATTTAGTACAAGATCTACAGGGTCTGACTACACAGATCAGACTTGTAGTGATCCTTCTTGTTTGTCAGCCTCCCAAGCCCTGGGATTACAGGTGCGCACCACCTCTCCCAGTCTCAATCATCATCTCAGTGTGCCCTGGGGGTGGGGCCACTGTAGCGGGCTGGGGATTGAACCTTTGGCCCTTACATCTGCCTAAGCAGGCACTTTAATCCACTGAGCTACCTGGTCGGTCCTTTTACATGCAAATATTATGTAGCATTTTATGTAAGGGACAAGAGCATTTGTGTATTTGGTGTCCACCAAAGTTCCAACACCATAATGAGGTACAATTATGTCATGTTTATGGTATAAAATGGTGAATTTTACAACCATAAAAATGGTGGTTAATAGATAATTCTTTTAAGTATGACTCTACTTGAATTCATATCTTACAGGTATAACATTAGGCAGAGATTTTCTGAACTGCATTGAATTATTGATAAGGTATGGATAACAATAGTACATAGCTGGCCTGATGAGATAGCTCAGAGGACAAAACATCTGTTTGGCAAGGGCAGGGACTGGAGTATGATCCCCAGCACCACATGCCACATTAGCCCCTCACCCCGGCAAGCTGAGCCAGCCACTGAATATGGGAATTATGGCATATACCTATAATCTCAGTGCTGGGGAGGCTGAGAACAGGAGGATCACTACAAGTCCAAGCTATGTAGCAACACCTTGTACCAATCACATTTTTGAAAAGTACATAACTTACGATTTTACATAATAATTAAAAAGACATTATACTTACACCAAATTTAGAAGTAATTGAACTTAAACCTACATATTTTTTTAAGCTTTAACTTCATAGCAAACAATATGCATTAAGTAGTCAGTTGTATAATTCATGTAGCTTTGGAATTATTTAATTTGTCATGATCTATATTAGTGAATTGGATTGTCCTTAACTTGCTTTATTGAAAGCTTATGGTTTGGAAAACTAAATGATGAAGTGTTAGCTAAGATGGAGAACAAAGTTCCATTATGCAGAATGATGTTGAATACCACATTGCAAAATTTTGCAAATGGCTAGGATTCAGATTTGAAAGTGTGTGGGGATACATAATAGATAGGAATACACACAGTAGTGTTCAACTAGTCTTTAGTAAGTGAATACAAAGAACAGTACCATGTTGATTGTTATCAAATAAATAACAGCCAGTTAAATTTTAATCAGTTGTCAGATTGTACTTAATTATTTGGCACCGTCAAAAAATACAAGATGATTCAAGTTGTAGTTAGCTTAAATATTTTCTCCATTGCATTGGAGAAACTCAAATGAAATGAACAGCAATAAAGAAAATAAAACCACTTCTTGCCTTTAATAATTGGCTGAGCAGGAGCTGCTCACCTCCCATGCTGCACACAGAACAATTAGAGTGTTAAGCAATTTGAGTTTGTTAGATGCTGCAATTGGATAAATCAGAACAATAATTCATAGGGCACTAGGGCTACCAAATTAGTTATTCAGCAAATGCTCCTTTTATATCACCCATGGGGCCTGATTTTTCACTTTTTTATTTATTTTCCATGTGCACCTGTTTAGATGTTAGATTTCTTTCCTCCCCTGTTACCCCTGTTTCTCAAAGACTGCACACACAGCATTATTGTAAATTAAAGAAATACTGTGCAGGAGGGATTAAAAAGCTCTCAAGAGAGAAAGGGGTGAGAGGGACACTACAGATCAAGCACATAAAATCACCCTTAGTCCATATCGCTATAATAAACAATGCCCTCAGAATATATGCCAATTTTTGTATTGTGCCAAATTTTGCTTTATCATAATGTACTATTCTTAATAATTATGTATGTGAATTTTTTGAGAAATATGCTAAATATTAACTTATTTCATGGACTTCCATATATTTTTCAGTAATATTTTGTGGTCTAAGCAATTAGACATATTCACTGTGCACCAACATATGACACTCACTTTGCAAGTTCAGGTTAAGATGCGCAACTGGCTCATTTTTTCTCACCTGTAATATTGACACAGTACCTGTGTGGAATTACATTGATCTGTTCTATCAAAAAAAAAAAAAAAAAAACTTGCCTTGACTGTGTATGTTCTTACTGGCCTAGAGTAATCTCTACCCAAGTTAGCCATTGTATGACAAAATCTAAAATTAAATCAGATTCTGCTTAGGTTCTGGGTAGAAATAAAGGTCTAGAAGTAACAAGTATATTAAATTTTCTTGTGTTAGTTCAATTTCTTTCTGAAGTCACACTCCACACTTTAATATCATGTTGCTCACAAGTTACATCCCTTCTCTTTCTATTTTTGTCTCCAGCCACAATGGAAAATGAGTTTTAATTAATAGTTTCTTGAAAGGCCTGAAACTAAGCAACAAACAAATAAAATCATAGCAAGTTTTCCCTCGTTCAACTAAGGCATTAAGTCATTTAAGACTGAATAACGTATAATTACCATTAATCATTTAGATGGCTTTTTAAATCACTAAGGTCCTTTTTACTTTTGGTTTGGAGTCGATTTGTTACCACATTTAATGTTGTCAAACATTAAATTCAGAATCACACTTTACCCTTTAGGAAAATTTTTATTGCCATTGAACTGTAGGGTTGAATGTAGTAACAGAGAGAAATTCTTCTAATAAGATAAAGTTTTTCCCTTAGGTGTTGTCTGTTTGAAACTTTGTTCTATTTGGCATATGGTTATACATTACCTTTCTTAAAGTGACTAGGTGTTATGGTTTGTGTCCAGGTGTCTTCCCAAAGCCTCATGTAGTCATGGGACACTGCTAGCAGTGATCCAATGCTGGGGTTGTGGGTTTGAGTGCTATAAGTGCCTTGGCTTGGATAATGTGCATACAGCGTGAGCAGTGGACAGAGGCTTGCCTGCAGCCTCAGCTGTTGTCCTTCCCTTTGCTCTTTGCTGTTTTCCACAGCCATGAATAGCTGCCCTCTGCCATGGGCCACTTTGCCTTGGAACCAGCAGCAAAAAGACTGAAACCTCCTCTATCTGCTAACTAAATCAACCTTTCCTTATTTAATTTTGGGTGTTGGGTGTTTTGTCCCAGCAATGTGTGAACAGTAAATGAGACAACAGATAACAGTATCCTAAAAAAAAAAAAGTACATGATTGATTCAAATTTGCAATTGACTTAAGTAATTGTTTTAGTTTACAGTGAATTATTTATTTTATTGACAACCAGCAAACTTATAATACCTTACAACATGCATGATCAAATTAGCACTTCTTTTGTGACTGTTAAAAAATGTCAAAGTAAAATTGCAAAACTATTTAAAAATTTGGCAACTCCAGAAAAACTGAGGTTTCACATTGGTAGTGATTTTGTATGTTTCATTCAACAGTGACAAAAATCCTTGTGAGTAAATTATTTTGAAAGATTGCTTCATACCTAATAATTTCCAGATCAATGTTTAAATAATTAATGGTGTGTCAGTACATGGTGATAATGGCAGAATGACCTAAATTCAGAATTATAATTTATTTCTGTAAGAAATATAGTAATATTTTAATAAATTAATATGGAATATCAGATAAGGTATTTAGTTAGGTATTGGTTATGTTATGTTTACTCAAATATTTATTACAATCTTTTGGCATCACATTGCCATGTATTGAAATATCATAATCTTTTTTTCTTTTTTTTCAGAACCAGGGATTGAACTCAGGCCCTTGCGCTTGCCAGGGAAGGGCTTATTGTACTGAGCCATCTCCCTGGACTGCCGTAGTCAATTTTGTTACCTGGTCATTGACTGAATTTGGGAGTTTTGCCTTATTTTTTTTCTTTAGCTAAGTGCTAAATGTGAAATGTTACCTGTCAATCTCAGTTCAGGGAAAGATTGACATTGCTTCTCCTCCATAATCTAGCCGGTGACCCAAAACAATTGGTTGTATCTTTGTGTTGATATCTAAATCTTTAGGGAGAATGTTTTGTTGTTGTTTAAGATAAACAGCATTATTTTTGTGTGATGGAGGAGAGGTGAAAACTCACATCCAAAGTGGGCTTGTCTATCTGTAATTAATCTTGTTCTTTATAAACAAGTTTCAACAGTAATAGACCTGTGTTTCACAAGTTTGTGGTAACTTACTCAAAGTTTTCATCTCTCTTTCATTGAACTGCAAAGAGCCCACGTCAGTCTCACCTCATGAATGGGGTAAGCTCAGACAAAAGCACAAGAAGCAGCCCATGTGCCATGCCATGAAGTGACTGAGATGGAAAATTAGGGGTCGGTCAGACCTCAAGGATAAAATGTTGATCCCCACTACTAACTACTGTGTCCCTATGTTTAGGGAAATGGGGCTTGGTATTTGAAACATGAATACTTCAGGAACAAAATGGAGTAATTATGTAGATAGAATCTTATTTTGAAACTATAAACAACCAACCATAGTGGTCTGGGCCAGCTGCTTCATATATTCAAGCACTTCACCTAAAGAGAGATTTTAGAAGGAGTCAGCTTTCCAGAAAATGTGATGTCAAAAATGATAGATCCTGATAAGCAACAAGTAGAGTGAGTCTTCAGATTGTCCAAGGTGAGAGAGAAACTGTTGATAAGTGTTCCTTCCAGTGAGTCCTGTTATACAGAAAACTCAAAAATTTCTCAGGCTACAAAATGACACTAACACAATATTCTTTTTAAATTCTGAGTAAAGGGATAATTTAGATTTTGTGAAAAGACAATTCATGATGCATAAATTGATTTTTAAAAGGTAATCTGTTATGAAAACTAAAAATACAATAACCAAAACAAATAAATAAAAAATATAACAACAAAACAACTTAGGGTAGCTATTTGCTCCAGAATTAGAAGAGATAAGGGGAGAGGAAAGAAAAAGTGGAAGAAGTTAAAAATATTAAAGGATGTATTGCTGGAATCATATTGTTTAATTATAAACCTGAGGATAGTGATTAGCAAAAACGGAACAAAAATACATAAAAGAAAACAAAGAAGTACCAAATAAGAGAAACAACCCAAAATTAGTTTCTAATGAACAAGAAAAGTAAAATTCCTTCAAAAAGCACCTTGTCTGAAAAAAAGAGCTCAAGCCGCCACACAGGTATGTATGCCTGCATCCCAAGCGCTCAGGAGCATGTGGAAGATGCATCCTAAATTCAAGCCGTAGACTCGGCAAATAAGTGATGTTGAGTGTCCTCACTTAAAACAAAAAGACAAGAAGGACTGCGGCCTGGCTCAGTAGAAAGGCCTTGAGTTCAATCTCCACACCAAAAGAAAAAAAAAAAGTGAAAAGCATATGATTTTTTAAAAGTGAGATAAACAGTAATAAATATTGGATTTGGAATAGTTTCTGTGAGTTGCTAGTGTGTGAATCAGGTTAAATCTTTGGCTAGACTATTATGAAAAAGAGATTGTAAATAACATGGTTCTGGAGTTAATGGAGTTCCGTAGACCTGTGTCAAAGTACGACTTATCTAATTGCACTGGGTCTCAGGAGTCTCAGAAATAACGTGAGTCAGGATAGCCATCCCCAGAAACAGCACATTCACGTGGGGAAAGGGGCAAAACTGGTTCAACACAGAACACGGCTCCAAGGAGGCACTTTATTAATATTAAAACTTCATGAGTTACACTGTCATTTTTTAAAAGCCAACAATAAAATTATCTGGAAATAATATTATACCAGTAATATTCTTCATTCAAGCAAGTGACATACAATTTATTACTTTAAAGTCTATCTAAGTTATGTGACCATGGAGCATTATATAAAGTAAAACGTAACTAACGAAAGTATTTGTTAGGTTTGAAGAAAGTGAATAAAAAAAGCATAGAACTGCAAAAATGCATAATCTCCAGGTATACGGAGTATGACCAAAGACAGAAATACCTTATACAACCAGGAAAAAAATCTGCATTACTTAATAGAGCAGGGAACCAATTAAGAGCAGTCCCCTATCCAGTTTAATTAGGCTAACTACAGGTAAGGGAGTCCTGTGGTACAGGGAGGAGCATTAGGTGGTGGATTCTCGCTGTATCTTTTTCATCTATGACCCCTCCTCTGTGACAATGTTAAAGCTATGCAGTGCTTGACTTTCACCTACGATTGCCCTTTTAACGTCGAATTTCAATGAATTAACACTTTCTCACTAGTGGAAGTTAAGCTCCAGGAGCAGCCCAGTACTGCAAAGGAAGCAGCATATTGCACATTCTCCTGGCTATCCCTCTAGTTTATCGCCAGATCATAGCACATAGTGTCTAATTTCTGCTTTAGCAGGTTGCTGTCACCCAAAGCTCTGGGAGCTCTGTCTGGGTGCAGAGAGGAGCGTCTACATATTCATCATGCAGTGTCAAGAGCTAGCTTGCAAAGGCCGCTTGAGGATGGAGTTAGGAGTTGGAAAGAATAACTTTATTTTTCTCTGTGGATAGTTGTTGAGCTGCATTTCTGCTTCTTAATTGCTCCACTTTCACTGTTTCAAAAAGACATGCTTGATAAAAAATATAACTTCTTTGTTTCTTTCCCCTCTCCTGTACTGAGCTTTGTAATTAAGCAGTAATAAAAATCTTCAAGTGGGCAAGACCAAATGATGAAACTTTTCCAGCCTGGAAAAAAACACACACACACACGCACATGCACAAACACATGCAAACACACACAAAAAAAAAATATACATATATTTTTTCCTGGATGCAAAATATAAAAGAACTAACATCAAAGCTGACTCAACTATTCAGATGAAGACAGAATTTTGCCTAAAATTCGTGAAGATGCTAGCCTTAAATATCTGAACATTGAAGGGTCAGGAAAAGTGTTATTTCTCTTCAGTCATCTTAGTTTACATTTAAACTTTCATGTTATATTGTCCAGGGTTTTTCTTGCCAGTTTTTTTTTTTTTTTTTTGTCTTTTTGAGACAGGGTCTCACTATGCAATTCAAGCTGGCCTTAAGCTCACTTTGTAGCTCAGGCTGGTCTCGAACTCACAACAATCCTCCTGCCTCAGCCTCCCCAGTGCTGGGATTACAGGCATGCGCCACCACGCCCAGCTTTCTTGCCAGTTTTTAAAGGGTTTATTTGCCTGTCTTTAATGTGGAGTTGTAATAGGATGAAATTCTTTTATAGATCTCTGAGCAGAATGTTGAAATTATTGAAAATTCAGGGACAGAGAATGAGGACACTGTAGAAATGGAGATTCTGTTGAGAGATAACTGTACAAAATAAGTGAGTCATGGAAAAGCTCTCTCACATTCTTGGTGGTACTGTGCTCTTTAAGCATGATTTTGGTTCTCTATTTGGTATGTACAGCCCAAAACTAGGAATAATAATCTATGCATTAAGATCATTAAATAAATAATCCTTACAAATTCATATAAAGCAATATTCCAAATTATGATATACTTGTGCTTGAACATATAGGTGGATATGGGTGCCCATGTATTGCATTCAAGTACACCTAGAGCTAATTCTTTAGGTCTTCCTATATACTTGCCTATCCCCTGTCTAACTCAAAAACTTTGCCAATATTTTGTGATTCTGAGGGAAGGAAAACACTGTTATAATGATGGCAAAGATAGAAAATGAGCATAGTTTAGCATTAAGAATTGTGTAATGAAGCAAAAAAGGATGAAGAGTATCCAACCTGCTCATTGCCTTTGGAATGGTAGTCTTTATCTGTCCATATTAAAGGATATTCTTGTTTTCTCCTACCCACACCATTCAGTCAGTCTTAATCTTCACAAGTACTACCATTTCATTAGTTAAATAGCTTCTTCACTGATTTAAAAAAGAAACCCATAAAGAACTAAATTTTAAGACCTCTACCTAAATGTAAATTCACAATTTCACACTAAGGGAACTGAGAATATGATTTGATCATCTCTTGTGTATTTTCTAATCTCTGCATTAAAAAAGGAACTTTGCATCTTATAGTAATAAATGGCATTTCATAATTAGATATCAAATATAATATAGCAATATTGGCATAATTTTCTGTAAGTATATTTTAAGGGAAATTAAAATGTTCATACTACTTTACCTGAGGCAAAAGTATTGTTCTAAATGTATTCTTTCAACACAAGTTCTTTCCACATAAAATATAGAAGACTTCTTGGAAGAACAAACACACGCGCACACACACACACACACACATGCGCACTTAGGGTGTTATTATCCAAGAGCAAATAAAATTTGCATGATTTTATACTATATTGCTGAATAAGCCAGAGAAATCTCCAGGTAAGGATTTGCAAGACACAGTATATTTGTCACCTTTTTAATACTTACACATATAAATTACCAGAAACATGGCTGGGAATTTTGTACAGGAAGGAAACAATACTGTAATACAACATGATCTAAGTTTTGTGCAAAAGGAGATAAACAGATTTTTTCTTACAAAATGTAATGTAATCGCAGAAAATTCTGATAGTATAGTGTGCACTTTAGAATGGCAGTTGTGCATCAAAAACATACAAAACCAAGTGCAAAATAGTCATTTATACGTTAAGGAAAAAAGCAAGGGACACATCACTGGGAAAGCCTTCAGTCCTGTTGCCGGGAGGCGTCAGAAGCACACCATCATCTTCGCTGAGTCTAATAGTAGTGCTTTTAAATTTTAATGAAAGAGACTCAGAGACATAAACAACACTCAACATTTAAGGAGTGTGGTAGATCAGGTTGTGTTCCTTCTAAAACAGCGTTCAGAGGCAGTTGTTTATTTAGCAAAACAAAATTGTTTCCTGTGTCTGTTAACAAGCCCCGCTTTGTGCCACACAGGCTTCCACGGGGCTGACTCCTGCTTGGAACCGTTTCACACTAATTAGAAATAAGAGAAAACGGCGTTCATGAGTGCCCCCGCTCTTGGCCCTTTTGAACAGCTCTCTCCCAAAATTAACTCGGTTGTAACCTTGTGTGAATAATAGCTTTGCATCAACAGTTTAGAGAAGTATATTGTTAATAATTGCCATCATACTGAGCAAAATGCAGGGACAGACTGTACATAACAGCACAAGACATAAAAAGATTAGTTTGTGGAGCTTTGAAAGACAGCTTGCAGCTCAGTCTTGTCTCTAGGATATCCTCCTCATAGTGATTTTAGAAGAAGATCACAAATAGGTAGGAAAGAATAATCTGTGGCAAAACAGTGGAGTGATTTTTAAAATTATATTTAAAAGAAAGTGTATGTACTGAAAGTAATCCTTTAGATCAAACCATTAAAAAGCAAAAACAATGTATTCCATTTTAGTTTGATGTAAATAACTTACTAACAAAATGAATCATTTATAATTAATAAGCATTAATAAATTTTGCAATTTCGGCATAAAACACATCGGAAACATATCTGCTCATCTGTGTCTGGGAGAGACAAGTTGGTATGAAACATCAGAATAAGGACTACAGTATAGACCTTAATTTGGTGTCTAAAAAAAAAATCAGATAAAATAAAATAATGGAAGACAAATTTTATTCTCTAAAAGCGTGTATCCCATATATGTGTTAGTTTTCTTCATGAAGTCAGGTTTCTAAGCATTATTTCTTTTTTTTTTTTTAGATTATGCATGCAACTATAGACATGAAATAAAATAGAATGAGATCAACATTGCAAATAGGTTGTTTCGTGCAACTTTATTACCCAGTCAGTCAAAAAAATTTTTTTATAACAGGGAGGTTTCAGGGTTTTGTTATACAAAGAAGAATAAGCATGTTCCCTGTGTTTTGTGAGCAAACTCTGTTTAAAAATTTTTAAAGCAGTTAATTTGTACATGTTCTGCCAGAGGGGAGGAGCTCAGTTCTTCTAAATGTGAAAGAAAAACAGAAAGAGGTTAGAAAAAGCTTCATAAAGAAGGAGAAACTCAGGGCTTGAGAGACAACTCAGTAGAATAAGCACTTTCTTGGCAGGTGCAGGTACCTGAGTTCAATCCTTGGTTCTGGAAAAATAAAGAAAGAAAAAAAGGGGAAAGTCATGACTTTTTATATAAGAAGACTGGTATTTACCACCAAAAGGTGGGTATACTGGCAAATAGTCATGTCAGTGTATAAAAGGACACCTCCACTTCCATGTTTCTGGCTCATTATTCATAAGCAAATAAATGAGTAAAGACAATCTGGTAGTTCTACATGGTGAAATAGTATTCAACCACAAAGAATATTAATCCTGTCTTTTGTGGGAATGTGGACAGAGCACACCACAGTAAGTGAAATAAGACAAATAGCATGTATTTGATTTATTTTTGGAAACCTAAAAAGCTGCTAGCATGAAAAACAAGGGTAGAATAGAGATCTCAGATGATAAGGGAAAATGGAGGAGGAAAGAGAAAGAGTTGATAACAGTATGAAAATATAGTTAGGTAACAGGAATCAATTCTAGGGTTCTATCATGCATTAGATGACTATAGTTCATAATAATTTATTATGCATATTATATAAGGAGTTTGAAGCATTCAACTGCATAATAATCATATTTAAAAGATGGAAAGGCTAATTACTCTGATCTTTGCTATTGACTGTAAACATGTATCAAACTCTCTTGTATTCCATACAAACATACAAATAAAAGAAACCACAAGATAAGTTCAAAAGGAAACTTTAATGAACTTCAACAAAAGGATGATATAAGTGGAACATTCCAATCTAAATAAATGCTTTTGAAATGAAACATTCCACATTATATTTGATATTATAGTAATATGTAAATTTCAAATTTAAATTGAGAAGAAAGATGTTAATGATCTGCTCAAGGTTTAATAAAAACACAAGCTGTGCATAGGAGACTGAAAGAGGATGGAGGAGGGAGAAAAAGAAGGAGAAAGAGATGGAAAATGATTTGAACTGTGTGGTGTATTTGCTCCCAATGATGAATGTAATCATTACATATGAAAATTATGTACTGATAAAAAATTTATTAAATGAAAGCTGCATATTAATGAAAGTATGTGCAACTGAGCTGGAATCACACCTAAAGCCCTTACAATTAAAGCACAAAGGTAAACAGCAGAGAGCATTTCAAACAAAAGATTTAAAAAACTGGAAATGCAAATGGGGGAAAATTTATTCTGACTAGAAATAAACATAAAAGTGTACATGGTACAGCACAGATCTTTTCTTGCAGGGATAGAAAAAATAGCACAACTTAAGGTCAGGACAAAATGGACAAAATGTCAGTTAATAAAATAATCAAGGTATGAAATAAAGGCACTGAAACAGTTGTATGATTTGCTTTCCTCTTCAGAGATTCTGATTTATTTTTCTTAGATTGGCTTCATAGCATTAGATTTTTGTTACATCTATGTTTCCTTTTAAACTCTTGGGGAGCCAAGATTGATAACAGGTTGCCTGTGATTGTTTTATGCTGACTATATTAAAATGAAATGTATTTCCCTAAAACAATAGAGCTAGAAATTTTAAACTTAAATACTTATGAAATTAATTTATTGAAAAGTTACAAACATTCCACTTTGTACCAATGTGTCAAATAAAAAATTGCATGTAAGATATTAACAGATTAAAAGCATTGTTTCAATTTATTCTAAATCTCTTTTCTTTTCTATAACAGTGACCACTGTCTAGAACGTAACAGAATTCAAAGTAACATTTAAAAACAACTATTTTTAGCGAGTATTTTCTATTAGCACATTTTACTCTAGTGTGCATCAGAAATTACAGTTGTGTTCGCAAGGTACCTGCATTAATGGATTTCAACCCAATAGTGTGCTTCTGTTCTGAAGCTGGGGGTTGGACCAAATAATGACAGACAACTCCAATTCCAATTTTTTTAGAATGAAGATTGCCCTGCAAGGTCTGACATATATGATGAGGCAACCTGGTGAAGTTTCCAGCTGAGGTTCATTAATTGAGATTTGCAAATTTAAGGCAAGAAACCCTTATCTTAACCTTAAACCTTAGCAGCACGTTACACATGTGAAAACTAGGTCACCGCTCTTTAAGAGAAACCTATAGGTTTTCTTGCCATTTTAACAAGTCCAGAACAATTCCATTCTTAGACTAAAAAAGGGAAAGTATATAAAATGCTGGAAGGCAGGTCAGTACATTTTAACACATTAAAACTGTCAAAAGTGCCTGCCAAGCTTAACTACCAGGTTTGTGAAGGGAAGATCTACATTAGTTTCTATCCAAAAGTTAGGGCCATTCTTAGATGTCTACCGAAGAAGGCTGACTTGTCTGATTGCAAGTGTGTGAAATCCAAAGGCAGAGTGACTGGATTCAATCTTATTCTGCCACTTTCTCTGACATTTTGGGCAGGGCAGTTAGCAAGAGAATCTCAGTTACTTCCCTAGTTGGATCCATAAAAGTGTCTACTTCTCCTAGCACAGATATGTCAAAATAAAATATAATGGCCTCAACAAGCAGATAATTATACAGTAATTATGTAGAACACACACACACACATTACATACTATTTGTAGGTATAATAGTAAGAACTCAAATATATATATATATATATCATAATATATATCATTCATATATATCATACTATCTGTAAGTATAATAAATGATGTTAATATATGTCATGTGTATCATATACATCCATATGTTCTGAATTCATAGTCCAGTTTAAAATTATAGCTTCACTATTAAGCTTGTTTTAGTCAAACTTTTTAAAGATGTAGTTATATACATGCAATAACATTAAAAAGGCTTACTTTTTCTTTTGCAATACCAGGGATTGAACACAGGATCTTGTGCTTGCCAAGTGAGTGCTTATTTTACTGAGCTATCTCCCCAGCCCAAAAGTCTTACTTTAAAAGTCTATAAATAAATAGTAAAATTCATCTCAGATGCTAGGAAAAATATTGAATTTTGACATAAATGTACTTTGACTAAATATAATTTGTTGGAACAAACTTTAATAATTTCCTTTTAATATATACCTTTCAAATTAGATACATATAGAAGTCTTATGGTCAATGTTTTGGACCATACTGACAAAAAGTTATTTAATAGTGAATAGTAACGGTAGTCTTTTCCAAATAATGAAATTTGAAGTAGATTTTTATTTCAAATAACTATCAAAATTTAAACATTAATAATAAATTGGTTTATGCACACAAAGCTTCAAGTGGAATTTCAGGCAAGAAGCTGTAGCATCAGAGCCTAATTTTCTAAATGTTTTAATGCTAGCTAATGTTAAGTCTCAGGACAGACATAATTTTTCTTGACTTGGATAACTTTAAAAACTGTTTTGGTAATTCCTATTTTATTGTGTAGCTGCAATTAGTACAAATTATGTTTTGAGAATTCGTATTTGCCTACTCTAAACTACAGACTCAGCACATCTATTAGACCAACACTATGGACTACAAAGTATATAGTACAAACTCAAAAATAAAGTTACAATGTTCTTACATCACTTTAACACTATAATATAAATGCAAAAATACAATTCCTTTTAAAGATATCATTTATCAATTAGAAGGCTACAGATAATAAATATATTAATAATTTATCAATTAGTTGTTTCTATTCTTTTGTTCAGAAAACATAGGGTATTTTTTATTGAACATGAGTAGCTCTTGCTAGAATCTAAGAGAATTTAAAATGAAGTGTTTTAAACTCAACACTGTCCTTGACAAAAGAGGAAGTGTTTGGCAAATGGGGTGGAAAATGATGGTGATGAAAATAATGATTTAATAAAAGCCAATTATTTCTTTCTTCCTTATTCTTTCAGCTTAATCTTATTTATAATTTTTTTATGATTTGGTATGCTACTTACTGATGTTTTAATGTGTTTGGTTGTCACAGGGTCTCACCACGCAGAACAGACTCAGAGTGATCCTTCTACTTTTGGACTCCCCAGCGCTGGGATACAGGTGTACATCACTATGCCTGGATTCTGGCCTGCTCAGGGCACCCTGGAAGCAGGGTTGGCACAACATATGTTGCAAGGGATCAAAATGCAGTACTTGAGCTTTCCTAAGCTGGCCTATGCAGGTGGTTTAGTATGCTGATCTATCTCTCCAACCCCGTTCACAGATATTTGCTAGGTAAATGAATGACTCACTGTGTTCAATCCCAACCACTAAAGTAAGGAATGTTTTTTTTGTTAATCATGGAAATCAATTTCATGATTTTTATCAAATTTGGAATATTTATGTATATATATATATATATATATATATATATATATATATATATGTATATTATATGTTTTCCATTGTCCTGCTGTGATCTTTTCCCATAAATAGGATTCCTCTTTTATTCAGTTTTTTTATTATTTTTTTAAAATTCCTTATCACATAAATTATGACGGGCATTAAACCCTCCATTTTTGCATGGACAAATGAGACTACCATTGTAGATTTCATGTAAATGGCATTTCAATTAATAAGGACCCTAGAAAGAATATGATTTGATTTAAAATTGGTAAGCATTAGGCTGGGGAAATAGCTCAGCAGCTTAAGCACTTACCTGGCAAGTGTGAGGTCCTGAGTTTGATCTCTAGCATCAAAATAATTAATAATAATGATAAAATAAGCATTAAAATCACTAGAAAACTATTTCTCATAAATTTTCCATTTCTCACTCTTTTAAAAATTGTTTATTTATTTATTTATTTATTTGGTACAAGGTCTACTGTGCAGCTCAGACTCAGTGATCCTCCTGTCTCAGGTTGGGATTACAGGCTGGGATTACTGGTGTGTGTCACCATGTGCAGTTTTGGTGTCTGTCATGTCACACCCAGTTCTGAGGCTGGCACAGAACAGTCTAACACTCTTAAGTTACTGCTAACTTTCATCAGAATTCTCTTCTATACCTTCTCCTGCTTTCCATGTTCACAATACCTCACATAGCTACAGTTCATTGAAAATGACTTAAGTTACCATAACTTTATTACTACTTTATAATTCATTATTTTATTTTAAAGAAAGTTACAATGAGAAATGAAAACAATGAAGCAGAGTTTCAAAGCAGGATAATAAGAAATTCACAATGGCTGATATGTTGCGTATTGTTGCCTTTGAAGTAGTCCCTCAGACCTCAAGATGGAAGCATGCAAAACTAATCAGTGTAACTACCAACTGATCTTGAAACTGGACTAAAAGAAATTAGAAAACCATACTGTTTATCTTGTATATGATTTGGATGTAACATTTTAGTCCTTAATTTTTTTTTGGCTTTTTAAAAGTGGAGGTGAAATAAAATTATTTTTAACAAGTTGAGTATTCCTCTTAAAAAAAGATGTTAAGGAACGAATTTAACTGCAGTCATGGAATGTGTTTATTTTCTATTTCTTGTAAAGCTGAAGGGAAATGGAACAACAAATGTCACTTACAGCTAATCAGCTCAGCGTGTATAGCCATAACCTTAAAAATATCCCTGGAGGTTGGGAGATGGTTCAGTGGTCTAAGCACCTGCCTGGCAAGCTTAATGATCTGGGTTTGATCCCCAGTACCGCATGCCAAGGCAACCTGAAATTGGGCGTGGTGGCACAAGCCTATAATCTCAGCACTGGTGAGGCTGAGATATAGAATCACTATGAGTCAGAGTGGCACAGCTAGACCCTGTACCGAATAAAATATTTAAAAAAAATTTTTTTTAACAATTGCTAACACAGCCACAGCAGATATCATGCCAGCATTTCCTAAATCTAAAAAGGGAACACACTGATTTGATAACCAAATTTGAGTTACTTCTTGTCTTATATATATTTCAGTAGATTGCTTGGTTCTCTTTTATAGCTTTCTGTTTGAAGCAAAAATAGTAGCCCAGATCTACTGATCCTCTAAATGAAGACCTATACCATAAGAGGTATTCTGGATATGGTGACCGTGTTAAACTATATGATTTTCTGGACTGGTGTTTTGATGCTATATCTCCATTACTGTTCAGTAATTCACCATAGTGCCAAAGAAATCAGAAATTTAGAACCATCAAATTCAGTTGTCCTTCAGAGTATGGACAGATAAGCATAATTCCATGTCACAGCTCAATAAATGACATGAAGTGTATCAGCTGTAATCAAACAGCTCTAAGTTTTAACAGAACAGGTACACACATTCTTTCCTGTGCTCCTATCTTAGGATAATTTAATTCTTGCTCCGATGTTTTATGTATGTTATAATTTTATTGAATCTACAGTCTTGCCAACATTTTTTGTGAAATAATATAAAAGATCTAACTAATAAAATTTCAAATCTTAATGGAAAAATGGAATTTTCTATTATGAAAAATAGTATGGTCTTGGACTTATAAAGAAAAATATTCAAATTCTAAAGTAGCCTATATGTCACAAGATATATATATACTGATATTTATGATATATGTATACTTTCAAATATAACTATCAAAGACTATTAATTTGTCCATAATGTCCTTTTTATAAAAACCACATAAAAAGTAGATCATTTTTGCTAACTCTATCAAATGCTTTATCTGAGCTAATTATTTCCATCTCTTTACTGCACATTAGTTCATTATATCATTTTAAATCCAGTTTCTGCCACAGAAATTATTTTAAGACCACTATTTCCCATTCTTTCTTGGCTGAATACATTTTTCTCAGAATAAAAGTCATAGAAAAAAGTCCTTGGCTGCATAAAAGTGCTTTGTTGGTGCTTTTGAACTCCCCGGTCGTGCACTACAAAGAGTCCGGCGCTCTGCCTCTCACCCCGGTAGAACAGAAACGGGGCCTTTTGTGGATCTTGATACACAGGATACATTACTGAGTGCCTTTAAAAGCTTTGTGAACCTTGATGGAAATCAGAGGTGAAAATGACAGTTCAAATGTCTGGTCTGGGTTTAAAAGATCCATGGTAATATATTTTTCTTTATAACAGATGCAGATAAAATAGTGAGAGTTGTTCTACCAGTAAAGCCAGGCTCAGACTTACGGTCAGCACTCTTTGTACTTCCCAAAGCCATAGTCCAGTGGACTTAGAGAGCTGACTCACTTGGGAAAGGTACAGCGGGGAGCAAGGTACCATGTGCTGCCTACCAGAATTAGATACGATTTAGGGGATTAAGACCTTTAAATTCTGAAATGAATTTTGGAACAAAGTCACCTTTTTTTAACAATTACTATTTAATCATGATTAAGTTACTCACAACAATCTTTAACATATTTGAATTTTCAGTGCTTAATCCAATCAGTGCATGAGTCAAGATAAAAAAAACCTCCAAATGCCAGTTCCCTGGAGAATGAAACTGGAGTTGTATGCAGTAGGATCCACTCAACAAATCAGAGAAACAATAACAATTGTGAAGGTCCAGGCACATCTTGTCTTTCAAAATTCAACTCTCATTGATGAGAAATAAATAAAATGAGCACTTACTGCAAGGTGGTGAATGCCTGTGTGCCTGACCCAAATGTAGCTGCCATTACCAGGGACCTAACACACCATGAAGGACTGAGGCATGACGTATCAGGCTCTAAGAAGAGTTGCTCAGACCACAGAGAATTATGAGGCCAGGGTGCAACCCCTGAGCACTTCTAGGTTTGCAAATTTCTTAAGATGTCCCATGATTTACCAATAATAGCAGTCTTTAGTTCTGTCTACCTTCCACATATCATACTAAAGGGTCACTCTTTTAGCCACTTTTAACCCTAAAATTCACACAAACCATTACCCAAAAAAAAGAGAAAAACTGGTTTCCTTTTTAGCAAGTCACCAACAGTGTAATTCTCAAAGGGTTTTTTCTCAGTGGATATTAACATAAATGCATTGTTAAAATTATATATTCATACAGCTAGAAGGGGAAGATCAAAATCTTTCTCAATGCTTCCTTGATGAATGCATAAATCGTTTTTCTGACCAAAGGAAATATTAAGTGTGTCGTTCATGAAATAAGTTATATACATTGGTGAAATGGTTTTCTCTGGTAGCTTATCTTTTTCTGAAATACAAAAATACCACATAATATATGTTTATAGATTTAGTGAGTTGAAACTATACTTTCAAATACTTATTTGTGTGTGTGTGTGTGTGTTCAGTTAGGTTTAGCTTTCTGTTTTTGTTTTTTGAAACGAATCTCATCATATAGTTCAGGCTGGCTTTTTCTATTCAGTAGATTGACCTCAAATTGACCTCAAACTCTCAGAAATCTACTTGCCTCAGCCTCCTGAGTACTGGGATAAGTCTATAAGTTCCCTTGCAGAAGTTAAAACAATAACTATCTGCAATTAATCTTATTCTTTAACAACAAGCTCCAGCAGCAATAGAACTGTATTTCACAGGTCTGTGGTAATTTACTCAGTCAAAGTTTTCATCTCTTTCATTGAACTGTGAAGAGCCCACATCAGTCTCATCTCATGAATTTTACATTCTCTTCTGATAATGATTCAAGGTTGGAGTGATGGCTCTGGATCTCATAGGTAGGGTCACATGTGCTCACTATTCCCTGTTTTTATGATCATTTTTCAAAAGTAACTTGTCTTTCTTGATCTTTGTTTCAAACTACATATGTGCCTATTAATAACGGCTTGGTCATGATTTCCTGCTGAAAGAACCACAGAGCGGCTGTAGACTCCTCCCTAACTTTATATTTCTGTTAACTATCCTATAATTCAATAGCCCTTGAAAGCCTGAAAAACCTTTACAGTGGAAACACCCCTGTATAATTAACAGTCAGATCAAAACCCAGAATCTTACTGGCAGTTCAGAAGCTCCTCTGAACTCTGTTCTCCATAACCCATGCAAAGGATATCATTATCCTGGTATGCAATCCTAATAATGTTCCCTATTTTTGTGCTCTATAAATAGAACATTGCAGTGTGGATTCCTTTGTACCTGACTTGCCTTATTCAGTACCATGTTAGTTACTCTGTCAATGAGGGGTTCTTTAGTAGTTTCTGTCCTTAGTTGGACAGTACTGCCATGAACCTTTTATATATGTATTTTAATATAGATATAGGTATAGATGTAGATATATAGTTATATAGATATATCCATGGGATAAATACCTAGAAATGAAGCATAGGATTACAGTATTGTGAGATTTTGCCAGATTTAGCTTTAAAAGATAATGAAAATCTTTGCCCAAAACGGTGCCCTAAATGGACACTTCTTTCAGGGAAGAAAATTAGAGTTGAGCTTGCTTGTTGTCATTCTCACCAACACGTGATGGTTTTTATCTTCACCTTGTTTATTTTTATGTGCTTATTTATTTCAGTGCTGGGAATGAAGACATAGATACTACTGCTGAGGAACTTCTCCAGCCCCTAGTTTATCTTTTCATTTACCTATTCTTTAAGGCAATTATGATACAATTCAAGGGGGTTTTCAAATGATTTTGGGGCCTATGAGATGGATTAGTGGAATAAGCTCTTCCCTATCAAGCTCAAGAGCCTGAGTTCTAATACCTAGTTCCACAAAAAAAAAAAAAAAAAAAAAAAAAAAAAAATCTGGTGTTCAAATGACGATCTTCAATGTTTGATCCAGCCAAATAGCTCAGTGGATTACAGTGCCTGCAAGGACGCACAGGGGCCAAGGATTTGATCCCCTGGGCCTGCAGTCCCAGCTCTGCCCCCAGGATGCTCTGAGACAGCAATTGAGACTGGGCACGCACCAGTAATCCCAGCTCTTGGGAGGCTGTAAATGGGATCATTATGAGGCCAATCTAGTAGTGAGACCCTAAACACCCTGTAGACCCTTCCCTAAAAATAATTTTAAAAAACCATAAATAAATAATTTTTAAAAATGATGATCTTCGATGAAATTTTGAACATAAATACATTTCACATCTTATGTGAGATCAAGGAGTCAAAGGATCAGACTTTGACCCGAGGATCTATGTGAAGATGTTTTATTGAGGGAGTGATCCCAGGAGAGACAAGAGTGGGAAAAGCTGGATGTGCCAATGAAGAAAGCAAGGGCACAGTTTCAAATAAAGTGAATCTTATCCTGCAGCTCATACATCTGAACAGAGTCACGTTTATCATGACTCTCCCTATGTGTATTGTATTTTCTGTCCCATTTAATTAACTTTGGCACACACTGAAAACCTGAGGATACTCTCATGTTTTCTCTTGAAATATGTGCTAATACATTTGGAAATAATTTTTATGTGTGATGTGCTACAGAAAACAAGATTCATTTTTCCATATAAACACCCAATTTGGCTAGCATCTTATGCTGAAACTATTTTTCCTCTCTCTCTCATTTTCATCTGCAAGTCTGATGAAAAAAGCTGATCAGTTCTCATAATTGTGTTTTCTCTCTATCATTCAGGTGCTGCAGGCACTTTATAGCCAACGGGACTTTCTCCCACTCAGCTACCACTCAAGGCTCTGAAAAAGGCTTGGAAGGGGGTACTTCATCAGACATTCTGTGATTCTCAGAACAAGAGTAAGTGATTATAGATTTTTAACTAAGAAAAATCTAATCCATAAAAGAGGAGTTATTTGAACTCATTTCAATTTGACAAATTACTTAATCCTGACGGCTCCCTCAAAATTTTTATCATGATCCTCTACCCCAGGAGAAGGAATAAAACATTTACCCACTGGTTCCCAAGTCTTTCTTTGTGAAAGGTCCTGCCAGGTAGCATATCTGTGAGATCTTAGACATTCTTAAACAACTTTCTCATGGGACAATCCTGGGACAAATGAGGGAATTTTTTTTTCTGTACTAGAAACTAAACTCAGAACCTTGTGCTTGCTAGGCAGGCATTGTGCTGCTGAGTTATATCCCTCGTCTAAGAGAGACAATTCTTAAGCCTAGGGAAAAATCCATCATTTTACAACTATCTTTAACTGGTTGGGACCTGCACAAAGTTGTCCTTGAAGTAGTACTTAGTGGTAAACCAAAGAAGACAAGATTTGAAGACATGTGCAAGAGATTTCCCTTAATTATACCAACCACACAGAACAAAAACCCAGTTTTCATTTTGTTTTTTTAGTCAAGAAATTTTTTTGAGAGAGTAAAAAATAGTATTAAAACGGAAAAAAATTACAAGCAATACAGACTTTCACTTAGCAAAGTAATATGAATTTCATAGTATTTGTTGTAATGCATAGTGCTGTCTTCCAACCAGTTACCTATATTACCAGATACATGTATATAAAACTGGAAGAAGAAAGTAAAAAGAAATAAATGTGTAAGAAATTAAAAAGAGAAAAATTATGAACAATTGAGAAAAGGAGATGAAGCAAATTACATATTGACTCCTTTCCATAGACCAGCAGAAATGCACAGTACAGTTGTCCAATCTATCCTGCTTACATGTATAGATAAATCTCTTTCTTTCACTCCCTCCTATCCTTCTCTACAACTTAGTAACCCTTTCCTTTTGAATAAGTTCATTCTCTTTCCCCAATATCTATTGTACCCTTCAGATTTCATTTTTCTCTCTCAGTTTCTCACGCTAAGGAGACATCAAGAAATCAAGTTTTCTTCAAACTGTTGAAAAAAAGGTCTAGTTACTTCAACTTCTAGGTGTTATTTGAGGGTATTTTTATTTAATTTTTTATTTTAAAAAATAAGTACAAGAGGCTACAGAGGTAGCTCAGTGATCTAAGCATCTGCCAGATTCTCAGAACCCCACAGCGTCCCTTGAATTCAGACTCTCCATATCTTTTCCATCTTACTGTGGCATTTAATGTGAAGTGATCCTTTCTCCAGCTGCAAAATATCTCTGTTCTTTTTTCATATCTATAGATATAGCTGAATTGTTGTATAGATATGTAAATAAGTATTATCTGTATTTATCTACAGAACAGTATATGTGTGTTTAATATATAAATATTTTGAAAATCAGTTTTAATTTATTAATAATTTTATAATGAAAATATATTAAGAATAACACATTCTCCAACTGAGTATAATGTTATATATTGTTATATATTCATTGATGCAATGCCATGCATACTATGCAAACATATATTTAAATTCCTATTATTTTGTTTTCTTGTTTTGTCTGTCAATTATTAAGAACTATATAGGAATAGAGTCCAGGCACAAACACACACACACACACACACAAACACACACACACACACACACACACACACACACAAACACCAAAGAATTATCTTTAGGTAATGGCACAGTAGTCTAGATTTCTTGGTCAATCTAAATTTTTTGGCTTTTATATTGTAGGTGAATGTGCTGAATAGTATATAATTTGTTATGCTTACTGCAATAGATGAACATTTTTTCATTATGTGATAATGTAATTTCAAATTTATCATGTTTTAAAATTTACATTGATGGATAGTAATATGAAGAACATATTTCTTGTGTTTTCTCCTTTTACCTTCCACCTTTCTGTGTCATATTTTACAATGTCAGGCTCCAGAAATAAATTTTACCTGACTTTTGAAAATCTGACCTGATCCTCTCTGTTAAGTGGTGTAGCAGACGCAGACGGAGCACTACCCTTATTACCATGGCATTTACTGTTTCTGTAAATACCAACTGCTTAGTAGAAAGTCAGTAACACTGTCTGAGAGCTTTCTCCAGCTTCTAGGCTACATTAGCCAGCACACTGCAAGGTACCTACGCTGGATCCCTAGTGGTGGTGGCAGAGTGGAGCACAGCTGTGGATGCAGGGGCAGTAGCTACCTCATCTTAGAACAAATGGCAAAGGGGCTCCACTTATGGCCCCACCGGTTCCCCGACAGATGGAGCCTCAGTTGCCCACAGTTCCCCTGATCCCCTAATTGCTCTTTGGCATCAACTCACAAGTTAATGCCCACTAATCATTTTTTTTTCCTGGATATCTGTGGCTATGAAAACTACACAAAAACCACTAAAAAGTTGAATGGTGTTCATATTGATTACTAGCCGTTTGGGCTTATGCTGGTCACCTCTTTGTGTACTGTTTGTCCCACATACAGTTACTTTCTCTTCTCCTTCATTGTTTATTTCTCTCTGGTCTTAATTTCTCTCAGGTTTTTTTTTCCTGTTGTAGGATCCTTTCCTTTTGCTTTCTGCTATTTTTGATGTGATCATCTCTGCATTTTTTTCCTTGGCTACTCTAACATGTTTTAGAGATTGTCACTAATTTAACGCTTAGACATGTTTAAATGTTTAAATTCATAACTGAACTGGGAGCAGGTGGTAATGTACATATCAAGGACAGAACACCCATTTTATTCTATCATAGATTACTTAAGCCATTATTTTTATATGCAGCATGAAATTATAATGCACAGAATGTAAAAGGTATAAAGTTATAATTAATGACAACATAGACCTTTGAAAGAGATAGCATTCTTGTGAGACCAGCTTGAGTTAAATTGCAATTTTCCTCAAGCTTCAATATTATCTTATAATCAAGGTTTTTCTGCAAATGTGCTTGGAAAGTTTTAAACTGATCTTTCTGTTGAGGTGAGACTATACTGTTTCTACTTAAACAACATAACAAGTAAGCATAGTTCTCTCTTAAATATATCAGTCCAGGACATTCTCCAGGGCTTCTTTCCGTCCTTGGTGTACTCAGGATGGACTGTTTTGCTCTCATGCTTGTAGATCAGCACAAACCACTATCTCAGCTTCCAAGGAAAATTGCCCTTCCAGGGTGGCAAATATTGCTATAACTTAATCTTTCTTTTTCCATTTGTGTATTTGGTACAGGGTCTCACTATGGAGATCAGATAGGGATGGGATTACAGGTGGAAGACCACCACACCTGGACAAGCAGCTTGTAAGTCTGTTAGACCGACATTCAACTCTTTGTGGCTTTGTGTGACTTTTATACAATTATAACTTTTACAGAAGTCATTTGATTTTATTTTTGTTACTGTTAAGATGCATTATCCATTCAATTTTCAATCACATTTTTTACCTTTATAAGATTTACCCAGTAATCATTCTTTAGTATTGTTGTGCACTCAGCATTAATAAATTTATACATAAATGTGGGCATTCTGTAGACTTTTACAAAGAAAAAATTGCAAATTTCTTTTATGGGACTCCTGTACCCTAGGGATATTATATATTTGTTCCAAAATTTTATTACAAATCCTGGTTATTCTTTTTTATCTAGTATGTCTTTAAAATAGTATTTCTAATTTCTGATAGTATTTCTAGAGTGTTACATGAACATAATGAATGAAATTAACATAAAGTATGTTTATTAAGCTAATAATAAGCATATTATTAATAGAGCCTCTTAAATTTTTACAATGCTTTTTAATCTTTTATTATTTATTCTTTTCTTTGTTTGGAACAGGGTCTTGCTGCAGAGCTCAGAATCGTAGTGATCCTCCTGTCTCAGCCTTCCCCAGCACTGAGATTACAGGCATGCTCCACCATGCCTGGGTCTTTGTGCTTGTCAGGCAGGTGCTTAGACTGCTGAGCTATCTCCCCAGCCCCAGTTCAGTTAAATTTTAATGGACCTATGAAAACGCATGTAGACATTTGATCCCTGTAGTGGAATGTTAACAGGTGAGATCATGTAAAAAAATTAAAAGGTTTTATGTTCTGATTCCCCTGCAGTCATGGGTGGATTAATCTATTTTATTGTGGGTTAATACATTATCTCCAGAATCAATATGTTATAAATAATAGTCTTTATTTGTCTCTTCTCTGTGTTGCTCAACATTTTTTAATGTCCTGTGCCACCTTGGAATGATGCTGCTTCCACCTGCAGGAAAGCATTCCTCTAATGCTGTCACCTCTAGAATTTGGACACTCCATCCTCCAGAACCATGAGCTAAAGTTTTATCCTTCACATACTATCCAGTCTGCGGTATTCAACTTTCCAGCAATAATAAAAAGAGTATATCAGTGATGAAAACATACTATCAGTCTTACAAATGTTAATAACATTTTGATTCCCTAATATGTTGGATGGTATTAGAAGACAAAATAGTCTTCTTCCGTAGATTAAAAAGTCTCTCAATATATGGTTTGGCTGTGTGGTTTGCCTGAATTAAAATTTGACTTCTGCCTGTCAATTTGAAAACATATGTCACATTAAATTGTCTTCATGTTTAGAAGAATATATGATTTTGAAGCCAAAGTAGTAAAGTTTTAATGACAATGCATTATTAAGCCTTCAGTGGATATTTTGTTCATCAAGTTTTAGCTATTTTATGCTGGCCTACTGGATTGTGCGATTTATTTTATTTTATTAATTAATTATTCATTTATTTTTTGGCAGTACGAGGGATTGAACTCAGCACCTTGTGCTTTCCAGGCAAGTGCTTATTCTACTGAGCTATCTCCTTTGCCCTGGACTGTGTGTTTTAATGCAAAGATGCTTCTGCCTACCTACAGATCAATCTCAATATTGTATGTGCACAATTTTTGAAAAATATAAGCATGTTAAAAGCTTATTTATTGCCCCTCATCTCCTCTACTTTCAATACTATCAAAATGTAATGCATATTGTGAAGACATAAAATGAAGGTCCAGTAATACATCAGCCAGCGTGTACAAGGTATCAAGTCTAGGCCTATCAAATATTCACAAATATCAATTACATATCCATCACTGATGACATCTTATTTTCTTCAATGAATAAGCACCTAAAACATGCTAGTTAGTACAATGCTTTCTTCATATATGTTATTAATACATCGTATCTTCATAATCTGCACTATAAATTATCATTATTTCATATTTTATGTATCCATGCCTGAGGAAACAGCCAATTTTGATATCCATAACTGAATTAAAACAAAAAATATGACATTTATATTCTCATGAAAAAAATGCATTTTCCTCTTTGACACTACAGTATTCTAAAGTAACAATAAAATTGTATCTAAAGCTATTTAAATGAAATTGCACAGTATTGTTATTACTAAGATCTAAAGCACCCTCTTGAAGTCTCATGTGTTCAGAAAGACAGCTTTTGGAAGGTGACAGCATGTGGGAACACCACACTCCTCAGTGGAAGAATGCATGGGGAGTTCCCTGTCCAAAGTGCTGCTACTAGTTGGGGACTGGTGGGAGGGGCCAGGTCACCAGGGACATGATCCTAAAGGGCTCATTCTTGTCTCTGACTTCCTTTCTTTCTCCGATTCCTAGCCGCCAGAATTAATGCAGCTCTCCTTCAGCATAACGTCTCTTCCTTGGAGGCACCAACCATGGGCTGAACCCTCTGAAACAGCAAAGTCGTTGTAGTCTCCTGTGAGTTGCATGAATCGGGGTATTTGTTTCAGAAATGGGAAAGCAACTTGTACAACTTCCTGTTTAAAATGTGGGGGGTATTGCATAAATCTTGAGTAGCTGCCCTTAAATCATTGCAAGCAAACTACTTTAGAGATTTTAGTTTTCCAAAGGGTATTTTGATTGTATATAATATTCACCCAACTTCTATCATACATAACTACATTTATACTACTGTTATAATTTGTAATATTATGAAATACTGCTCACAAACCAAAAGTTTACATGTTGTGGTGATACAGAAATGTTTTCAGTTTTATTTGAAAACAACTAGGGATTATTTTATTAGAGAAATAGTTTTATTTATTTATTTATTTATTTTTGGCAAAACCAGGGATTGAACTCAGGCCTTAGCACTTGCCAGGGAAGCACTTATTCCACTGAGCCATCTCCCCAGGTCCTTTATCAAGTTTCAGATAGTTCTAAATTGCCGCCATAATCTTAAACATAGGAGAATGAATTTGGTTGCCATGTCTTCCAAACCCTGTTTACTTGTGTCTAAGTCATAAGTAATGATTGTGTGGTTGCAAACCATTTTATACTATTATTGTCTTATGCTTTTTCTGACAGTAATTAGCATTCTGTTGAATATATGAATAGAACAGATTTATTTTGTGTTTATAAAGCCCATTTATTTAGTACATTCTCATCATTTTAATTTGACATCTTTATTTTGAAAGACCAGATACAGAATATCTGATTCTAAGTCAGGATACTATTGTTTTTTTGTTTGTTTGTTTGTTTTATTGAAGTACAAATATCAGTGAGACAGTTTTAAGATGCCTTGACAAGATGGATTTAATAAATTAATACATTGCAAAGTGTTTTCATAATGTTTTGGTATCATAGAAGGTGCATACATGATATTATACTTACAGACATTATTATACCTTATGTGCCTTATCAGTAAATAAAGAGAGTGTAGCTGTTTAAGTATCTTATTTTTTATACCTGAATTACATCAAATATTCAATAATTAATACTTTCTACCTTGTTATTTTCCTAGTGGTTGTCCATAGTACTAGAAGCTGACATAATATCCTGTCCAACCACCATTAGTGCAAATCTTGCCTCTCATAGAATTATGCAGAAGCATGGCGTTATCTATCCCAACTGTACTGTCCATACACAAACATCATGATTCTTCCTTTCTATACCCCTTCCTTTGTCTACACCTGTTAGAGATGGGCACTCCATTGTCATTCAACTAACTTAGGTGATTGAACTCGACAACACAATCCAACACAGTCCAGCATTCCACAACAATAGTGAGTTATCCGAAGAAGTTGTCGACCATAGCCATTTACAGCTCAACTTATTATTGTGGCCCCATGAGGTATGCTTCACTTTTATACTTTTCTGCTGGATGGTTAAGACCTAGATAGAACAAGACTTATATATCGTCACATGTACTTTATGTTTCTTATGAGGTCAGTGAAGTCCCCTCAGGATTTATCTTGTAGTCCTATACCTTATTCTGCAGATCCTTTGTCTGTGTCATCCATGTGGATGAGTCATGGCCAATGCTTGACCAGTTTGCCAGGATACTATTGTTGAGAGATAGATGTTTTGCTAATATCTCAGCTCACCAATTTTTCTCCATGTGACTCTAATCGTTGATGACAAATGATCATTGTCATCAATGACTTGATTTGATCTCATTTGATCATTATCAAGGACTTTTCATTTTTTATATTATAAGTGAAGACAATCCTAGTAATTGCTTCACATATTGTGAGAATTAAGTGAGATAAAAACATCTTAAATAGTTTGACAATTTTTGGAAGACAGTGAAATTCAGTGAGCAGTATTGAAAATATTGAGGGTGATAATCAAAATTATGATTCTGTCCAGGGCCTTTGCTTAGTAGAAGAAATTCTACAAGTCTCTTTACATTAGAAAAAAGGGTAGCTTGGAAGAGTAGCATTAGTCTGTATACCAGAAATCTTGCAAGGCTGAGGCAGGAAGATGACAAATTTGGACCCAAATGAGTGACTTAGTGATACTGCGTTACAAACCAAAATATAAAAATTGGCCAAGAATATAGTTTAATGTGAAGGTGTCGGTGTTCAATACTCAGTAACACACACACACACACACACACACACACACACACACAGATATCCCTATAACTTGTGATGTATATATACATTAAAAATTTAACTCAAAAAATGTCATGTAGGTCAAGATTATATAATTTGTTAATGAGCTGGCTCTGAGGAAACAAAAGGTGGTGTTAAATAACAATGCTAAATTTATTCAAACCATGGCCTCACTACATAAAGCACGTGAGAGCGTTTAGGGAAGAGCAGACGACACAAGTAGAAGTTATTCATTATGCATTGCATTACCACATCTATTTAAAACATCCAGCTGGAAATGAATTCTAAGAAAAGCTCTCTGCTTTAAGAAAAGAAACAATGTGTTCCATTGGAACAAGATATCAAATACCAATTTAGAATTCAAGTAGTGGTTATCCTTTGATAAACACATATAAATGCATGTGTATATGTGTATTTTCTTTTGCATTTAAAAGTGATTACTGATAATCATTCATACAAGTTTTGAGTAGTATTTATCCTTGTGCTAACATTTGCCTTCAAATATAAAGGTAATTTTGCTACATAGGTCCGTTTATCACCTGCCTAAAAATATGAATGAGTTTATTTACTCCATTCACTTCATCCATTGCCAGAGTTTAACCCTATTTATTATCAGATTTATGTACATAAACCGAGTTTTAAAAATAAAAAAAAACTATGAAGGAAAACATTTTGTAGGTCTACATGGACACTTTTATGTAATGTCAATGGTGCAAACAAGCAATTTCACATGGGTGTGGGAAATCCTGTTAAGGAAAAAAAAAAATTTGTTGTTTTCTGTAGCGTTCTGGACTCATTACCTGAAAAATGTATCCATTGTTCCTTAGGTGTTAATTAGGAAGTAAAGGAAAGTGAGTGTGTCTTTTGATCATAATAAAATATCAAAATCTAAAAAAAAGTCAAGTAAAGGAATAAGCAACTCCAGAATAGATGGGGTTAAGGCTGTTATATATAAATATAAAAATGTCTATCGACTCACAATGCTATATGCTTCCTGACTAAGGAAGCCCTGAAAGACAGACAGGGCACTGCCATACCATAGGGACACTGGTACTCCTCCATTCATTGTCCCATTTGTCATAAAAGCCAAAATACAGAAGCCCAAGTGTGGATAGGCCGATGAATGAATAGAGAAACTCTGAACGATGCACATGGAGAATTATTATTGAGCCCTGAAGAGAACAGGGTCACATCTCTTGCAATAATGTTAAGACTCTGCTGGGCACTAAGCTAAACTGATAAAGCAGATAAAGACATGAGAATGTTGTATGACATCATTTATATGTAGAATCAAAGCAGTCAAATGTACAGGTTTAGGAAACAGAAGTTATTAAGCATAGGGAAAGAAAGGTCAGCAGTGAGAGAACACTACCTACCTAGGAAATCGTGTGTATTTTAAATCATCTCATTATAGTAATCTTTACATTATTTATGTGTATGACATAATATTTTACATTCCTTAAACATATATAATGAAATTTAGACAGAAAAGGATACTGAAAAAATATTTGCAGCCAGAGGAAAAAAAATTATTTCCTTGATTTTCCGTGAAACTAGCTATTTCTTTTTTTTTTTTAAGTTAATAAGGTCTTGCAAATGTTATTATTGTTTGATACAATGGGGATTTCAGTAAAAATTTGATGCATCCAAACTGCAGTTTTTAAAAATCATTACCACATATAGAGAAATGTGCTGTAATGTTACAGTTGCACTAGCCCTACTTGCTATCTATTTATCAAGAGACAGTAAAATTCCTGCTGACATTTTTATGAGACAGGTACAAACAAGATGAATATTTTTTTAAAAATCACATGAACATTCTAACATCCCAGAGAAAATACACAACTTTATTTTGTATAGCTTGATTTAAAAAGACCACAAAGTATTATGGAGTTTTAATGTCCAGATCAAAATCCTTAATTTTTCTCTATCTAATGCCTAGATTTTGAACACTTTAGTCCATTTTTTTCTTCCTTTGGTGGTACCAGGGATCGAACGCAGGACCTTGAACTTGCCAGGCATGCATTTAAATCTTCTCAACCAGCCGGGCATTGTGGCGCATGCCTGTAATCCCAAGCACTCGGGAGGCTGAGGCAGGAGGATTGTTGTGAGTTCGAGACCAGCCTGAGCTAAAAAGTGAGCTTAAGGCCAGCCTGAGCTGCATAGTGAGACCCTGTCTCAAAAAGACAAAAAAAAAAAAATAAATAAATAAATAAATAAATAAATAAATAAATAAATCTTCTCAACCCATTGAACACTTTAAATACAAACATTTCTATGTGTCATAGTGTCATAGGAACTGCAGATCTCTGGTGGCACAAGAAACAAATCAAGCACCTGAAGAGGTAAAGAAAACCACACTCTTACAAAGCAGGCTGACCCAGAGAGGCTATCACTCCAAATTATGAGTTCCAAGGGGCAGGCTGGAGAGGTTTTATATCCTGGCTTTGGTTGGGTAAAGGTTAAGGTCAAGCAAAGCCACAATTTACAGACACACAATTATAGCTAAGGTTTTGATTGTGAGTTCAGAGCCAATGAGCACATTTTGTGTTTATATACATGGTAGTCACAAGGCAAAGACAGAATGTTTTCTATTGCATGCTGAAGTGAGAAGCAGAAGTTAATGGAAGCTGATGGAAACAGAGGTCTGGGAACTTGAGGTTTTTCATTTATTTTTCCTCCCTCTGATGTCCTTAGTCCACTGTCTCATAGGACATCACTAGTACCCACAGGATTATTATCTGAGTGAACACACACCAATGGATGACTTTCTGAATATTGAGTCAGGGATTGGATGCTATCCAAGAAGAATCAGTGAGACAGTAGAACAGGTATGTGCCAAATATTACCAGAAGGAAAATTGGGATTATGGGTCAAAGTGGTGGAATAATCCATGCTGTCCAATTGCCCCAAAAGAAGTTGTACCAGTTAATGGTGGAAATGTTCTCAGAGTTCTGCAGCCCAATCTGAGAGGCTCCTTGTAGCTTGATGAATGACCCTTGATCTTTTCCCATATAAGCAGTATTCTTCTCTGAAGAATACACAAGCACATCCCTGCTCCACAGTCAACAGTGTTGGCCTAAGGCATGGTGGTTTTGAAGGATGACTGCAGCAAAAGAGTCTATTTCTCTATTTCAGTCATACATCTGGACAGTTTTTCCAGGCTGTCAGTTAGGTCTTAGGGACAGTGTTTGGTAGGTGAGAGCTGCTGTATTTATGCCTGGACTTTGCTTAAATGAGGATGTGGTAAGAATGGGCATCCTTTTAAGGACAATTTTTCTTATTTATGAAAAGACTTTTCCCAAAGTTTGTAGTTCCTAGAGTTATATAATTGTTTGTTATAATTGTCTGACAACCCCTCTAAAGAATCTGATAGGTGGTCATACTTTTAGCCATTTTGTCCTTCCTTCCTCACAGTGTTGGGCCAGGAGAGCCTTTAAGAGTTCGATTCATGCCTTCTATTTTCCATAAATCTTGTAGCTTATAGGCTGTATGTATATATTGTTTGACAGCATATCAGAACGTCCCAAGATAGCCTCAGCCACAAAATAGTTTCATTGTTGCGTTTGATTATTAATGGAAGCCCATATTGGAAAATTATCTCTCTGAGAAAGAGCTAGGCAACTTCTCAGACCTTTTCTGTTGCAGTTGGCTTGGACTGTATCTGTCCCAAGTAGGTGAACTATTACTAGGAAGTATTTCTGTCTGAAGATGGGTTTCATTTAAGCAAAGTCCACTTGCAGGTCTTCAAATACTGTGGTGCCCCTGTGTTTAATTCTCAAGGGTGACTGTGGTCTTTGAGACGACGCACTTGGCATCTGACAAATTCTCACAGAGAAAGGGGATTCTTGCAATGTAGTAATATCTTTTTAGGAGGTTTTCTAGTTCTTTTTTCCTAGTTGTGCATTTCTATGGGCTTCCAACATGAAGGGGTAAGCACTGTGAGATGAGGTGAATTCCTTTGTGTTGAGTAAGGTGTAAAAATTCAACTCATCTCTGAAAGCCTTTTGTTCTTGGGTCCAAGAGAGTTTTCCTCTGGAGAAGAACAGCAGGGATTTTCTTCAGCATTAGGGTTGGTGGCCAATTGGTGGTGGTATAAAGCCTGTCATGTAAGGCCTCACAGACTTTCATGTAGCCCTGCCCTGTTTTTCAGAGCTGTGTATCTGTTGGTATGGCCTTGGGATATTCAATACTCCCATTCATGAAAACTTTTAAAGCTGTAATGATGTCAGGTTTAGCTTGTCTGGTGGCCTCTTTAGCTGTCTGGTCAGCCAGCTGGTTTCCTTTTATCATGAAGTCTTGTTCCTTTTGATGTTCTCAGCAGTGCATGATGGCCACCTTTTTGCTTCCCAGATTGCTTCAAGGAGTTGCAGTATTTCCTTTTCATTTGTAATCTAAATTCTTTGTGCTGTTAGGAGTCCCCTTTCTTTATATACTGTCCTGTGAATGTGGACTGTGCCACAGGGATGCTTTGAATTGGTCTAGGTATTGACAGATGTTCCTCGAGTTCATTGGAGGGCTCAGCTGATGATCCAGAGTTATGTGGTAGAGACAGCACAGCCTGTTCAGTATTCTCCATCTTGGAGGAAACTACAGCCATCTGTGAGCAAGGTAGCACCTGGCCTTTGAGTGGGATCAAGTCTTCTGCAGAATAGCTCATTGGTGATTTCTTCAGAGTCCTGGTCTGGGGAGCCTTCATCTGTCAACAGAAACCTGTCTAGGTTTAATGTTTGGACAGTATCCAGGTGACTCTGGGGTTTTCACAGAGTTATCCTTGGCATGTAGCTATCCTGGTATTTGGAAGGCATTTGAGCCCTCAATTGTTCATCAGAGTCATGACCAAGTGAGGAACTTTTACCTGAAGGCCTTGCCTCAATGTCAGCTTGTCTGATTCCTTTATGAAAGTGACAATTGCCACCAGAGCAGGAAGGCAAGGGAGCATCCAGCAGCCATGTTGTAAACTTGGCTTGTATAGAAAGGCCATTGGTCTCTGCTCCAACCCTGCAGTCTGAGTTAGCACCCCCAGTGCCACTGAAATAATGAGATTATATTGTTTGATGAATAATGAGATTAAGTTTTCAGCTTGTCTGGCAACTCAACTGGGGTATTGATGAGTAGCCATTTGATCTCACTGAAGACTAATTGTTTTTCTCCCTGTTCTAGGGGCTCGTTTTCTGGTCCAATGAGGGCAGCATAAAGAGGCTTAGCTTTGTCTGCAAATCCTACAATCCAAATTCTTCACAACCCAGCTCTCCCCAGAAACTCACAGAGTTGTCTTTTGTTGTGTGTTCTGGAGGAGAAGCAGACGCCTTGCTTTCTTTCAAGCTCTAGTGAGTGATGGCCCTTAGTTATAATGAAATTGAAGTAGTGAAGAGAAGGCTGACATTATCTGTGTTGTTTTCCAAAATACCTTGCAGCCACTGTCCATGAGCAGTTACAGGATGGCCTGTGTTCCCTTTCAACAGTCTTGTGCGGTCTCACATGTCAGTAAATGGTCATGCACATACTGAAGCAATTCACAGTTCATTTTGTCCCCTGGGAAGGCAGCCAGGTCACCATATTGGGCCTCTCTGAACAAGGTGCAAGAGTTTGTTG
Source organism: Ctenomys sociabilis (assembly GCA_004027165.1). Classification (NCBI taxonomy): domain Eukaryota; kingdom Metazoa; phylum Chordata; class Mammalia; order Rodentia; family Ctenomyidae; genus Ctenomys; species Ctenomys sociabilis. Next base: position 47,374 of record PVKA01015044.1, read on the forward strand.
AAACCTTGAAGTTGCTCATGTCAGGTTAGTTGTGTCTTTTGTCCAATGTAAGCATCCTCCTGCTTGGTGGCAAAGAGTGGTTGGCTTTAGGGTACAGTCTCAGGCAGAAGAAGGAGTCTATGAAATCCAGGCAGATAAACCAGGTTGCTCTTCACAGAGGCTGGTTTAGCATAGTGTAGGGATTGGATACAACTGGACACAAAGTGGCTATAACATTCGATTGCATGGAGGTCTTCAAAAGTCCAGTATCCATTTCCTCTGGGCTTCTTGACAGCCAATACTAGTGGTGGGGGGAGTGTTCCAGTATGTCATAGTTTGGAGGTTTTACAACAGGAAGCAATACAATACAGGGAACTTAAATATATCTCTATTTTATAATAGTCACTCAAAGAGTCATATATAAATAGTGCAAGAAATCTGCACACAAACTGAAGATCAAAGAATCCAGTTGATTCTAGGTCATCATCCTAGGTCCCATGATGATGTTCTGCATGAGTCCGTCTGAAGATCTAGAGCCCACAACAGTGTTTTCCATGAATCCAACTGAAGGCCTAGAGCCCATAAAAGACCAAAGGTCAGTGGTGTAAGCTAGAGAGTCTGCATCAGCAGGATACAGGATCTGTACTAGCAGGCACAGAGATCTGCACCACAGCTAGGAAGCAACACTGAAAATAAGAACCAGAGCTCTCTCTAAAAGTACCACAGCCATCCATCAGTGAGGTTCTGCCCTCCTGTGGCAATGGAAAAGTGCAGATCCCATCAGAAAAGACAACATGACAAGCTTCTCCAGGAGACGGAGGCATGCACCATCTTTCCCTACAGAGCTGGGAAGCAATGCTCAAAGTGAGGATCAGAGCTCCCGCAACATGAACTGTAGCCATTCCCGAGAGCAGCAAGTTCCTGAGTTCCTTCGACACTGAGATTAGCCAAGTTCATTAGAAAAGCGAAAATGACAAAGTCCTCCAAGGGAGTCACCATCAGCCCCAGGAAAACCAACGACTCCAACAGATCCCAACAACTTCTAAGCATCTTCTTAAGTTCTATCTCATGCTGCTGGCAACAATATTCAGGTGGGCCTCCATATACGGTATCACATTATTTCACTTCAGCTGGGTGTGACAAGTTGTCTACTAGTTGTAATTTCTCCACAGGAAGGAATGGCATTATCTGAGGAGTTCTGTAAACTGTGGCTGATTGATTTGTTCTTCGATCCCAATTCATGCCTCTTTGTGAATGGCATATTGTATTAATCTCACAAATGTTTTTCCTGGATTTTAGGCCTTACCCCTAGTTTTGGCTTGTTCTGCTGGGGACTTTTTTAGCCCAGACTATTGAATATGCCTCAAGCAGGTCTGGAGGGTCGACTGTTTTTTTTTTTTTTTTTTAGTATATAGCTTCCATTCTCCTTATGAGATTGTGCCTGATAAAATCAATCATTGTTGACTACTGAGAGTGAAGCTGGCAGGCCCCTCAGCTGTAGAGAATATTTAAGCCCTGAATTTGGTCAGTGGGTCTCTCCCTGGGAGGGATATAGGACAGTTATGCATGCAGAGGAATTCACAAATTATCTCATGTTCCCCCAGGAAGCAGGCTCAAAGTAAGCATCAGGGACATGCTGTTTGGGACCTAGAGGCTCCCACAGTGACCTTATCAGTGGAGAGCGATACTAGGGTGGCTATAACAATAGTAAGCTTCTGTGTCAACCATGAAAGTTATTGGTTGGCCCCCAACTGCCAACACAGTATGAGTTCACTTTACTGAGTCCAGTCAGGCTGGGTGTTGGTGGATCAGATGCTAAAGAGGGTAGGTGTACCTGGGGGTACTTCAGTTGGGTGCCCCCCCTTTGTAGCTAGAGCACTCAGTTTTCCAATGTCCAATCTCCTTGCAGAGTAAGCACACTGGTTGGAAAGCAGGGCCACAGGGGGAATGGTTGAGCCCCCTACCACTGTCCCTGCCGTATGTTGGTCCTGGTTTCTGAGTAGCATCTGGTTTCTCAAATGTAGCAATGAGGAGTGAGACCCTTTACTTCATTTTCCTGACTTCCCTATGTTGGTCTTCACAGTCTCAGTTAGAAAGACCTCAGTAAGAGCATGGCATTAACACTAGGAAATCCTTCCATCTTTTGCAGTTGGTGCTGATTGTTGAGAGTGGACTGTCCCACAAAGGCAGCATTTTTTCCTCAGGGACCTCTTGTCAATAGTCATGAAGATCCAGAACACCTCACATAGTTCTTCTTAGGCATCTCCAGGTGACTCGTCAGACTTTTGAGTTGCTAAGTCTGGCTTGGACATGTTGGCAAGCCTTCTGGCACTGGCACAAATCCCCATCATGCAGCCTCCTTGTACCATGTGAGGGAGGACAACCTATTAGATGCATGGAAGTCCTATTTAAATTTGGCCTCTGGGGTGGCTGCTGTGACCCAGTCAGCTTTATTATGGTCACTGGAGCCTGGGACTGAAGGCATTACCTGTCATCTGTCAGGATTATGCAGTGTTCTTCAGTGCTGAAGAGGAAGAAGTGCTTGACAGCAGTTATCCCAGTGGGCAGGTGAGGCAGTAAGATGAATTCCAATAAAGTCATCAAGGGCTGAAAACATTTGTGATTATGAAGAGGTGTGCTATATCCAGTGAAGAGCTTCAGTGATGGTGGATGGTTGGTAATAAAGAGTTACCAAGCCTTGTTTGATGGATTTTCAAGGACCTGAGTTCTAGGACAAGTCTCACAAATAGGCAACTAGACCTCTGGCAATTGTCCTGACAGAGGCATTGGAGCAGGGATATCTCTGGAGAAGTAGAAAGAGGGGAAGATGGCACAGTCAGGTAGAGAACAAGGTTGGCAGAGATTGGGTCTGTGGTGGATCTAGGAACAGCCTGGCCAGAGGTGCTGGCAGCAATAGAAGTAGTGGGGTTGTCTGGACAGCTGGTGTAAGGGTTTAGTGCCTCAGGAAAAGCAAGGGTAGGTTATGGTGGCCCTGGCATATAAGGTGGTGGCAATAAACCCTTCTTTGTTGGGCTTTGATAGATGGGCTTCTTTAGGGTTTAGAGGAGTACTGGGTCTTGGAAATCTGACTGTTCCTTCTTATCAAAGAATCAGACCCAAAATGGGAGGTTTAGGGCAAGCTCTAGCCAAGATCTAAGATAAGGAAAGTGATGAAGGTGGGCCAGTTGACCTGTCACAATTTTCCAGATTGCCTAAACCACCTGGACATTTAGAGTTTCTCAGGGAGCCACCCCACATTGAACTGAGGCCAAGCTACTTGCAAAGAGACTGCAACTTTGACAGTTTTAATTTTATTCCATAATCTCCATCAAATTCCTTCTTAAAAATATTTAATCATACTATGTAAGACAATAGATTTATTGAGTGCTTTACCCATAGTGTATGTGGTATCCTTTAAATGGAGGTGCAAAAAGGAAAGCATGGGAGTCTCAGAGGGGACTTCTCAGATCATTGCCTGGCTGCATCCTTCCCAGGAGCTTAGGTGTGTCTTGGAGAAGCTTTACACGTGTTCCTGGATCTGGTCCATCTCCTACAAAGGAGATGATTCATCATTATGCCTGATGTTGTCACCATGGAAATGCAGATCACGGCCCTCTCTGACTCTG
>PVKA01015045.1:0-50983 GCA_004027165.1 Ctenomys sociabilis
TAATCCCAGCAGCACTAAAACCCATAATCCCAGCTTTGGATCACACATAATCCCAGTGGATCATGAGTTAATCACAAACTCTAGAAGTCTTCACCCCAAGACTACATGAGGCTTTGCGGGGACAACTAGACACAAACCATAACAGTACACCACACACATCTAGAAAGTCAGATTTAAGAACTAATTAGTCAAATTCACAGTCCCCAACTGCAGGTAAAAGGGCTTTTACAAAGTTAAAACTAAAACCAAACCTCTCCCTATATCTGCATCTCAAAGAACAAAAAGAAGAAAGGCACACTGTCCCTGAGAATGCATCTTGGCACCAAGCCTGCCCCTGCAGTTGCTGCTTCAGGCTCACCGCCATCAGCAGCACCCTGCTCCTGACTGCCCTATTTCCAGCTGATGGAGCCAGCTCCAGCCTGATCTGCCTTTGCCTGCATTTGGGCCCAGGGTCTCCCTCCACAGCTCCCTATTGCAGTCCGAGCCTGGTCAGAGGGTACCATCTATGGCCCCCCCAGATGACTCAGCAATTCAGAGTTCACATTTTTGCCTCAGAAGAATTCAACGGTGAGTCCTGGAGAATGAGTTTCCCTGGCCTCTCCCTAAGGTTGCTCCTCCCAGCCCTGTCGAATCCAGATGAGCAGGACGCTGCAAGGCTGTCAGATTGGGCCTAGGAACCCACAGTCATTGCAAGCACTGTGGGCAAGCCTGTGTCTTTCCTGGTGGATAATGGAACAGAACTGTTTGCCTTCAAAAGTCTCCTCTGCCAAAAAGTTAACCGCGGCAACCAGAACTCTTTGTCTCTTGCCCCCTCAGCAGGGCACAAGCCTACAGACGGGAGAATGTCTCCAGTGCAAAAGAGTCCCCAGACTCCTTCTGGGAGGAAGCCTCCCTTCAAGTTGGCTGTGATCCTCTCCTTTGTGCCAAGCCAGCCAGCCTCCCTCTTGTTTGGCCCTGTACTTTCAACTCTGATCGCTGCTTGAGAAACAGACACTGCCTGCATAAGCCTGAGACAGACAGCTACCAGTACCCAGGTTCTAGAAGCTCCTCCAGATGTGCCAGAGACTCTTCTCCTCCGGCCCGGCCTTTAGCCACGCTGCCCAGCCTGACCCCCACTGCCATCAGGTGTCAGAGAAGCACAAGCAGAGGTCCAGCCGCACAGCAGCTGGGCAGACTGGGAATCCCTTTGGGTAGAGCCTCCAAGCCATCAATGACATAGTGGCCATCTTGAATCCTGTACTTCCCAACCCACACATTCTGTCAGACTGTTTCTCAGTTATTAAAAGGATTTAGAAACACTCATAGCATTTGGGGGGGGGGCCCTGGCAACAGGTTTAGATTGAGGACAACCTCTTTTGTCCCTTCCAGCTCTTCCACGGTCCCCTGAGAAAGAAAAGATGATGTTTCCAAGCCACTACATGTCTGCTGCCTGCAAAGCCAGCCTAGATCCCCGAGCTGCCAAGGCTGCCACCCTCAGCCTGCTGCCACCCTCAGCCTGCTGGCACAGCTGCCTGGATCTGAGAATGCCTTCTTCTGCCTTTTGCCGCCTCCTGCCAGTCAGCCCCTCTCTGCCTTGAAATGGAAAGGCCTTGGTGCTGTTCTCAAGAGTCAACTTGCTGGACTCAACCTCCCAGAAGGTCAAAGACTTGTTTGTCTTCTCTGGAGAACCATCAGGGCTAATCATAGCACTTCTGGTTGATGACTCCCCAGATGCCTGCTGGAAAGACACAAAAGCTCTGCCACAATGTTTCGCAGAAACTGTCTAGAAGAAGGAAACTCCACAAATGTCCTAAAACCACTGGCTTCGGCAGAATTTGGGTCTGAGAGTTCACAAAAACAGTGACGCTCACTCTGACAGTCAGTCCCTGGGAGCACCCAGCGGCTACCTGTGCAAATACTTGGGCCCAGCCACTAAAGGCTGCCTCTGCATTTGAATGGCCACTGTTCTTCTGCTCTACAAAGCTAAAAACCTCACCTTAAGCTGAAATTTAACTGTCCAGTGCTGCATGCTGTTCTGGCCTTCACCCACAGCCTAAAACTCTTTCACAAAAATCCCCTCCTGACTCTTGTGGCAATAAAACCAGCAAGTCCTATAATGTACCTAGCTGGGCCAAGCAGACCACGATTGCCAGACACTGCTGGATAAACTGTTTCTAAGGTATAGACTTTAAAAAATGAACCTCCTGACAGATGCTGGCTGCAGCCTGTCTACGAGGGAAGTAGCTCTGTTAAAAATGGAGTCTGTAGCCTGCAAAGGCTGTGGTCACCTTGTGCGCAGCAAATTTGGCCAAACTTTTGCTCAACGTAACCTGGCCAGAGGCCTAAGCCCCATCTGGGGACCCTGTTGACTGAATCATCAACCACAGCCAGAGGAATTTTATATAGCTCTCTCAAAAGATCCATCTTAATCAGAGCTAGACCTGCCCACACTGTTCACCCCATGAGCTCAAGCCTAGAGCTAATGCCTAAATCCCCACAGCCAGCTCTGACTGCACTGTCTGGGTCACCAGGCCAGATCTCCTCTGCCCAGCATGACTTAGCACTCATTTGTAGCTACTCAGGGTGGCCAAGACAACAAAAGCCTGTAGGGTCTGCCTGTCCCTAGACGTGGCCTGTCCTTCACCATCGACAGTGGTAATGGGCCTGCATTGTAGCAGACATAACTCAAAGCTGGACACCTTTAAAGATTAAATAAAAATTACACACAGCATGCATACCCACGCTATAAAAAAAAGTTGAAAACAATAAAGTAAAACAAACCCCCATCAGAACGTAAAGGTTTGGCTAAAAGAAGAGCTATGCCGGTAGAAACTCTTATTTACACACATAGCCCCAGTGCACATTAACTACCTCTACAAGTTTCAGAAATCCAGTTGCAGATCCACCATTGCTGAATTCTGGGGAATTTACTGGAATTAGACAGCTCCTCCAAGCTCACTCAAGAGACAACATGCCCAAAGCCCTGCCCCATTCACCATGGCACTTACCAGTCCATGCATGGCCGATGCTTGAGGACCCACTGACAGGATTGCTCTGCACCCGAAGGCACAGATCCCCTTGATTTCTGTACCTCTTCTGGCTGCTTACCGTAGCCCTGGCTTTGTCTTAGATCTATAGGTGAATGTGTCAAGAAGACAGAAAACAACAGAAAAGCCCCTACAGATGGTGGAGGTAGGAGAAGTGTCGAGACTCCTACACCAGGTTAGCTCCTTCACTCTCCTGCCAGAGCAACTTCAGGGGAAACCTGACAATAAAGAAAGCAAACCATAAGCCCTTTGTGGGAACTCTAGGTCCTGGGACCTTGGCCAGGGCCCATCCTAGCACCACTGGCAGCCCCATTGTTACTGCGTCTAGTTGGGCCTCTTCTCAGAAGATCACAGGTGATATGCCCAGAAAAGATTTGCCAGAAAAACTAAAAGAGGAGAAAAAGACGAAGAAGATGCCCCCCACTAGCCAAAAATGCATCAGGTCTTCAGTTGCCATTTAGAAGCTTCAGGTCCAGCTGCTTCTGTCTCTCAGAAAAGGCTGGTTGCTGTGGTACACAGCTGGTCACTAGGAAACCCCAGCTGACAGCCATCCTGCCTCTGCACTTTCTGCTTGCTTTTCCATGGAAGGACCAGACACCCAGGGATCACAGCCTGATAGTCTAGAAATGACCCTGATCAGTGCCCATCAGTGTGAAAGTGAGCATCCTCCAAATCCTGGGTGTCATTCCATTGTTTCTATTTGCCATAGCAGAACTTTGAGTATATTAATGACCATGCCATCATTTCAGTTATTTGGAGTATGACTCTATGTATAATGACATAGCACTTCACTTACTCAGTGCTCTAATGGTTAACAACTCTTAATTCATTAAACTTGAAGACTCTGTTAGTTCTACCAAAGGTCCAGAGGTGGTGTTCTTTGAGCTTCTATACTGCATTTTTCTAAACTTAAATATATATAAACCATTTGCAATCATTAAAGGGATTTTGATACATTATGCATGAAAAGGCTCAGAGCGAGAGCAACCGCTGATTACCACCACTTCATATTACACAAGAGGATGCTCGTAAATGCCTTGGATTCACCTGCATTTTAGATATTAAAGACAACTAAGTTTAGATAAATAGTTCACTCTCCACACACTTGACAAACTTTTTATGGAAATACAGAAGCAAGGAGAAGTACTTAAGGGAGCTTTCTCAACAGCTCAGTGGGAAGATTGGGAAAAGAAATTGCCAAAAAATTGCGAAGTCCTCACACATGAATCAGTGCACTTACTGCTTTTTCTCACCAAAAATATAATTTAACAAAGTGCTTTTATGACTGCTGAAAACTGGCTTTTATGACAAACTTGGCAAGATGAAAAAAAAATGTACTTTTCCAGAGAAAAACAACTTTAAATTGTTTTACTCACACGTTTTTGTATCAGAGACTATAAAGATGTGTGTCGTGGGTGAAACACCTACCATGTAAGTGAACTGACACCACTACAGAGAAGTTCTGTTTATCAATATTACTGAGCTTAGAAAATTATTAATGGTCGTGGAGCATCTCTTAGAACTGGCACTGCTTTTTTCTTTTTTAAATTAGAGATTCCTCTATCATATGCAGTATTTATTCACATTGCAAGATCATAGTACCTTGTAGCCCTTCATACATTTCCAGAACAACACTGTCACATGTACCTACTCTGACATACCCAGTATAACAGAACCATGACTGCATACATTAACAAAATAAATCCCAGTGCTTGGAAGGCTGGAAACAGAAGGACCGCTATGACTTCGTGTAGTGAGACCCTGCGGATCCTGTACTAGATATAATAAAAAATAAAATAAACAAAATAAGTCAATAAAACCTCTACCAAGAAAGAGAACTGAAAGACCACCGATGATCATGCCTGTGAGACTCAGGGATTTGGTAACTCAGAAGTGCACACACATCAGCGTCTTCTAGAACAGTCCATAAACACAGCGATTCTGTCGGAGATAGCAGACAAAAATGTGATGTTGCTGTAGAATATCTCTTTGCAGATCTAAGACTTTAAAAAGACACATCTTTTATAAATAAATAATCTCTAGCACTTATTTAGCAAAGCTGTATTGAACACTAATATGGCATCAATGGGAATTACATTTTCATGTAAAAATATGCACAATAAGCAAGTAAAAAGTTACTGCATGAAAATTTGAGTTGTGACATGTGGCCTACTATATGCCTTTTCAAAGGAAATCTGGAAGGAACTTAATGCCTTTATGTTAAAAGCTTAAAATGATGTGTGCTAAAAACAGAATTTGAGGCTGATCCCTGAAGGAGCAAAGCTCTTTGTCATGCACTCAAACAGGCAAGCAAGTCCGTCCATGTGGAGGCAGCCATGGGAGGAGCAGGGGTGCCTGCGTGCATGGTGCAACGAGGGTTGGCAGGCTGTTTCTTGTTGATTTGAGGACTTCACACAGCAAGTCAAAAACCTAAGTGCAGGACTGCATGGCCCCAGCTTCCCGCACCGGTGGAGCGCATTGTCCGTGGTCCAGGCCCCCAGTGCTGCCTTCTTAGCGTCACAGACCATCAGTTGAACCAGGCCAGCGGGCACCGAGGCTTCAGCAGCCACGTTAGGGTCGCTCACATTTCTGCAGATCTTAGTTGTGCCTCTTCAGGCTCTGCGCGGTGCTGACAGGTGCATTCTGGAGCTCGGACCACCAGTGACTGCTCCGAGATGCACACCCCAGGTAAGCAAAAGCAGATAGGAGCTCCAGCTTCGGGCCCCTTAAAAATCTGCTAATCCAGGCACATACATTTGAGTCCCTTTGGTGGAAGAGAAAGGCATGTTTTCTGTTATAGTAATAGAGTAATGTGATTTGGGGTTGGCGGGTCTGCGGTGTTTTCTACCGTCTGAATAAGCTGTTCCTTAGAGCACACGGTGCTTCGGCACCAGTGTCCAGGACTGCGGTGTGATCCGTCAGAACAAGAACTGGGATCAGTTCCCTTGTAGATCAGCAGAGGCAGAAAAGTTTTCATATCGTATACATAAATTTTCCAGCTTTCTTCAACGCAGATAACATATTTCTGAACAAGAAAGATGACTGTGTGTGCCCACAGGAAACAAGCACCCTGTTTTCATCATGGACACCCTGGTTTTGGTCATTCTTCTTCTCTTGTCACACAGACACCTACAGGAATGGGAGGAACAGCAGCACTGATGATGCTGAACTCTGCAGTCAGACAGGCAGGGCTTGAATTGTCTTTCCCATGGTCACCAGTCACCTTAGGTGAGCTACAAAATATTTCTAATTCACACAGCAAATCTGTAAAGGGAGAAAGAAATGCTAATGCATGCGTTTGGGATCAAACAGAGGAGCTCCATACATTTCATGTGCTCACTACAGCTTTGGCTTCAGGTAAATACTAGATATAGAAGTTAGCAAGCCGGCGAGGTAGCTCAGGGGCTTAAGTGCCTGCCTGGCAAGCATAAGGGGATGAGTTTGATCCCCAGTACCAAAAAAGAAAAGAAAGTTAGTAAGTATTATAAATGAAGATTGAAATTAAAATTATGTTTGTGCAAAGTTTTCTCACATTTTCAGGACTTTTGTATATCTTACAACCACCCAGAACATACCTGTCATTTAGAACTATCATAGTATAAGCCCCACTGACTACCTAGGCCATCCTGAGGCAGTTCAGCTGTGTGGAGAAGCGTGAGAATTAATGACTCAGGCACTGTTAACCAAATGCTTCACCCGAGTCTCAGAATTAAAAATTAACAAGAGACAACGCTTTAACATTTTTTATTTTATTTTTTTATCAATTTTATTGAGAAATTAATAACAATGAGACTGTATTAAAACAAATTAGGACAGTTTCAATAATTAATAAATTGCATATTGCTGTCTTCATAGTGGTTATTCATAGTATAAGATGCAGACATGATATTCTGTCCAAACACTGTTTGTACAAACCTTTCTTCTCATTGAATTAAGCAAAAGTAGCTGTATATCTATCCTAACTATTTTGTATATACAGATACAAATGGTCCTTCATTTATATCCCCTTTTTTGGTTTGGTTTTGTCAGAGAAGGGTATTCCATTGCTTAGAAAATATATTCTTTTCAAAAGTTCTGACCCACATCTTCACACTATTTTTCAAGTGTTAGACATCTTCCTTTGAAAGTTTTATTATCATAAATTCTGGAATTTATTTAAGAACACACGTGGTAACTGGGTAGGAAGGTAGCTCAGCTTCTTTTCTCTCATTGCTGGGACAAAATACATGAAAACTAAAGTTGAAGAAGGAAAGGTTTATTTATCTCACAGTTAGTGGAGGTTTTAGTCCATACTCAGCTGGCTCCAAGGCAGAGGGGCACATGGCAGAGGGCAGTGGCTCATGGCAGTGGAAAGCAGCAAAGAGCAAAGGGAGGAGCAGCAGCTGTGGGTGTTAGCAAGGCTCTCTCCCTTTCTTACATTTGTATGCAGATTATCTGCTCCAGAGAAGTGTAACTTTCACACCTATAATCCCAGCATTAGGTCATGAATTAATCACAAACTCTAGAAACATAAGGATTTGGGGGGGAACAGCTAGACACAAACCATAATAGAAAGTTTCTTAAAGAAATGCAGTACTGAGCTATTGTGGAGAAAGCCCTTTCATGAACATTTCACATAGTATGTTTACGTGGAATAGCTTGGATTATTGTGCTGCTGATTTCTACTAGCCTATTGAAAGGAGCGGTTAATGCTTAGTCTTACCTCCTTAATTTTTTATAACATTTTTGACCAATTTTGCATGTTTATATCTGGTAATCTGACCAACTAATTTGAAGACAATAAGCAATATAAAAACCATTCCTATTATTTTGTGTAGTAAAATTCAATATCATTTCTAATGTTTTTATTATTTGCATTCTCTTTAAAAATAAAAAATATGAAAAATAATTTTATGGTATGCATTTTATGACCAGTGGAAATGCTAACTTTGTAAATTAACCCACTGCATTTCACCAACATGCCCTCCTTGCTGCCCCCCTGGGGCTTCTTTTGCTTTTGTTTTCTAAGTCTCCTGGTCACTCTCAAGAACTCTTGGGGAAGCTTTCTGAGATACCTCATCCCAGGGGCTGAGCCCCAGCAACATCAGCACCATGACCTCTGGAAAAGCCCCAGACCTGTGATCCCCAAAGCCAGTGACTAAAGACCAAGAGTAAGGGGAGAGGAGAGAGGCAGAATTAGGAAGAGCTGCCTTCCAGATACCTGCCAGGCATTGAAATGTTCTGTGTGTAAACATGAGCTAAGAATAATCACCGAGACCCAAGTGTGCTGCAGACACCTACCTACCCCCGAGACCAATGCGCCCTTCGTATACCGCAAATATGCACTAAAGGAAAAGACTTCAGATCTGACACTCTCCAAACAGTCTTTGTGTGTGTGTGGAGCTCACACTGCAGAACCAGCGCTGGAGCAGCGGCAACCACATCCAGGCCCTCTCTTTGCACACTGGGAAGATTACACAGCCTCCCAAGTTGAGATTTTCACTTGGAAATGTGACAGAGAAAATTAACAAAATGAAAGACCAAACTTATGTGGTCTTATTAACAGATGCAGGAATGCATTTGATGAAATTCAGCATCCTTTCATGATACAATCGCTCTACCAAACAGTTAAACCGAAAATTACTTCAACACAATAAAGGTCACGCACACTGGGAAAGCCTCTCTGGAGCAGAATGCATATATAAATTGTGTAAGGCAGCACATTATATATTCATTCATAGAGGCGGAAGAGTCACAGTTCTCTGCTCAGGCGCTGCTCAGGGCCAGAGGCTGGAAGCCACACAACAAGCTACTTCCAGGAAAGCACCTGCCAGAGGTTAATGGCTTCGATGGTCCCTGGAGAGCCCTGCCTAAAGAGGAGCTGGAAATCTAGTGTCCGCTGCAATGGAAACAATAGAAGACACATTCAGTAAGCAACCAAGAGCCTGCGAACATGACTGACCTCCTCCTCTTTCCTGAATCCCCTCTGGGCCCCAAGCCCATTGGATGGTGTCACCCACATGTCAGGGGAGTCCCCTCCTCTCAGTCGGTGGGAAACATCCAAAGCACACCTAGGGTGGGTCTCACTACTTTCAGTCAATTCAAGTTGATGCTCACAACCTATGTGAGAAATCCTCTGGTAATATCCTGATCGCTGAGATAAAACATTGCCTCTAACCGGTGGAACAAGCTCTCCCTTGAATGCTTGTATCCAACACTGTGCTGTACTAGCTTGCACAGGACAATGAGATGAAGGCAATCTGTGCAGTCAAGTATATGAAAAACTCTGCAATTTCACTAAAATGTTTTGAACTAATTTTAAAAATTCAAAAAATTGCACACTACATAATGAACATACAAAAATCAGCTGTTGGTTTTATGAACAAAACAGACTATTCAAAAAAATTAAGGAATCAGTTCCACTTAAAATAGAATCAAATGCATTAAACATTTAGGAATAAATTTAAAGATGTAAAAGAGAAGTTGCAAAAGATTGGGGAATGTGTTTCGGTCCAAGCTCAGATTCCTGAGAAGTTTCATAGAATGATCCTGAGGAGCAGAGGGACTGGCATTCACAGAGATACCCTGGCTAGAAATTACATTCAGAGAAAAAGAAAGTGGTAGGGAGGAAAGGAATGTGTCATTTAGTAGTGTGACGGCAATAGTATTCTTTTAGTATTATTACTTTCTGAAACATGATGAAGCACCACTGTCAGAGAGGTTAGAAAGGTGAGGCACATTCTCTATGTGAGTAACTGTGAGACACACCTTCAGACCAGACCAGAAAATTGCCAGAAAATCGTATTAGATGTGACCTTAGCACCAGCACTGTCAACCTGGATGACTCAGGAGTAATTCTTCACCTGTGTGTCCAAAGGCCTGTGGTGGCATCCATTGGCTTCGTGCATTCAGGGGAAGAGCAAGGTAAAGTGTTGCCCTTCTGAAGACCAACTCCTAGTGGGAAAGAATTTTTTTTCACAGAACCAGGGATTGTACTCAGGCCCTTGCGCTTGCCAGGAAGTGCTTATTACACTGAGCCAACTCCCTGAACCCTGTGGGAGAGAAATTTTATAGTGAGTGCTCAGAAATTAAAATGTTAATAATAAAGTAGATGTATTCCTCAATTCATTGATATTTATTTTGCAGAAATATATATGCATATACCCAAGGTAAGCATTTTTGTTACTGTCACTGAAACATCATATTCTGGTCAAAGAAGAAGAAATAAAACCTGGTAAAATGATTCATGCAAAGTTTTTTGTCTCACATAGTTACATTATGAAAATTACACAAAATTATGCACATTTAACTTTAAGACAAAACACAAATTGAAAACATTAAAACAATGAATAGTCGCAATGGTATTAAATTTCTGTAACCTTCCATTGGCACATGCTAATTAGATAAAGTGGTCAAACCATCTGTCCTGCAAAACTAATTTTATCTCACAAAGTCATGCAGGCCAAGCACCTGAATCTTATTAGCAGCTTCAACCCATGCAAAATGCATTTCCTTCACTAGCCAGGACATTTTCTCTGTGTAAAACATCTTCTGTGTCCTCCCAGGGGAGCCATATAATATAAATGAATCTCCCTGAAAATGTGGGCCAAGAACTGCTTCGTGATTACGGAGTCACGCATCCTGGCGCTGTGGCTTAAAGTTCCTTCCTCCCTCCAGAACACAGGCCTCGAAGGACATCCAGACCAGCGACTCAAAGGCAATGTCCTGAGACTCAGCACTTGAATTGGAAACTGAGATTCTTCACAAGAATGAGTGAGTTCCAAGCCAACATGCTCTTTCATATTTTATGTAGTTTCTAGGACTTTCTAGTCACCCCCCCAAAAAAATGTTCCAAGTATTTTTGAAAGATTAATAGTTTCTACAGAATGTGGTGCAACACCCGTACACACTTAAATAAAAGCTCAAGCCAGGAGAACTGGCTTTTATGGCTGCAATGCAGAGAACAAGACTGGCTGCTCGTCCTGAGAGCCATTCAGCAGCCACAGGACAGCGGCCCTCCACATCCTCAGCACAAAGCAAACAGGCACATGTGGTTCTCACCCTCACAGTGCCAGGTGGGTCAGAGCCCATTCCTGAAGTGAGGGAGTGTGGGGCCCAGCAGCCAGAGGGAGAAGAATGTCTGAGGTGTCTACTCTGACACTGTAATTGACATGGAACACACAGAAACACGAAAAGTGTTGGACCAGCATCTTATATTTACAAATCATATTTTCTTTATTTATTTTAGTTATTTTCCTCACCTCATGTGGTGAAGCAGACTGAACCCAGGGCCACGTGCAAGCATGTTACGCACACATGTGCTTTGCCACTGAGCTACACAACTGGCCTGCATTTTGCTAAAAAAAAAAAAAAAAAAAAAGACAAAAAACAAAACTAAAGTTGCTCCTTATCTCTGAGGCCTTTGTCATTTGGAGCTTTTCTGCAATGTGTTCACTGTCATAAGACACTCCCTGGCCCTACTGCAGGTTGTCTCCCAGTGAAGCACTCTGGCTCTGATGTCACAGGCATCACTTTTTAAACTGGTCACAAGACACATCAGCAGGACTTGGGTTTCTACCTAAACAGGGATGACTTAGATAAATTTAGAGCCAATAAGCTGTCTTCATCAGCAACTCTATGTCTGGAAAGGTGAGCGGTCTCAAAGAATGGTTTAACAAATCCTATGGCATTTGCATGTCAGCACCTAGTTCTTATGTGGCGTTCACTTACTGAGGCTGCTAATTGTTGGCCACGATTGGTTTATTCATTACACTGAATAGATTTAGTTCATTTTTCTTCACCTGAAAACATTGTGCATTTGCATTCTCAAAGGTTAAGAGTGCATAGATTGCGAAAAACCGCAAATGTTAACGTACTTCATGTGATTCAAAAATTCTTTGATGCAGAGTATTTTGCTTGCTATTTTGATTGTGAAAATATAATACATGTCTAAAGCAGATTCCCTTACTCTTGTCACCTCTTTAGTGAATGCCAGCACCCTCACTCTGATATTGAAAACAAGACAGGGCACCTGCTATAGCTCAGCAGCTTACAGAGCTGGGATTGAGAATAGACACTGCAGCTCTGAAGTGCATGTATTTAATGAGGAAGCTCCTTACAAAGACTTCTCCAGAAATTTCTTTAAAATTAATGGTGCTTTGTGCAGCTCTGCACACCTATGATCCAAGTAGTTGGGAGGCTAAGGCAAAGAGAGCTCCGTGAGCTTGAAGGCAGCCTGGGCCCAGCCCAAGCACAAGGTCAGCAGGGGCAGCACCATGCAGTTCTGTCTCCGAACACAGAGCACTGCTTGTTCTTTATCCCCTATAGCACGCTGACTAGGCACTGAACACATGCAGGCACCTAGGCACCTTGGCAAGAACTGAGCTGCAGGAGTCACACCCAGCACCAGGCTATGCTGCACTGTGTGGGCCTAGAAGTAGCAGAGATGATGCAAGTTGGTGTGCATCAGAAAAGACTGCACCCCGAAAACTGGAAAGGCCTTTCCTGCTGGAAGGCCTTGGCAATCAGGGTGCTCATAGCTCTTGGAAAATCAGCATGATCGTACCATGGCCTGGCTAAAGCTCAAAAGGATTACAACCAGAAACTGGAAATATTTATTCACCAACTTCCATAGCAGCACTATTCACAGTAGCTGAAAAGTGGGGGTGAGAGAAACACAAAGTGGGTATATGCCATAACACAGATAAATGGATTGAGAACATATGGTGTGTAAGCAAAATGGAATAGTGTACAGCTATGAAGAAAGACACCCAATGTGCCCAGAAGGGTGGGTGATCTGAAAGCACACTATGTGAGTGAAGCAAAACACAAAAGCCCTCATCTCATAGCATCCCAGGAATTTGAAATGTACAAAGCTTGCTACTCCTAGAGTCTGGAGTCGAGTGTGTGGCTGCTAAGGGCTCCCAAGTGCGGCAATGGGATGAAGTTCTGGTGGGCAGGGGCCTTTCTTTAGAGAATGACATGAAATTCTGGGGCTAGGCAGAGGCGCTGGTTGACTGAGTGCCAAGTAACACACTTTAATCTTCTGCGTTGGGAATTTCACTTTAGTTGTTAAAAAATAGTGCTAAAAATTCAAAAGATCAAATATGACAACTTTAGACAAAAACTCAACTTATACTTTATAAAAACTTTAAAAAGGAGCCACACATGGTATGTAATCACTATTAATTAAAAAGTCTACAAAATCACAGAATGAAATGTGTCCCAGTTACTCCTCTCATTGCTGGGACAAATACCTGACACCCAGAATGAAGGAAAGGTTTATTTAACTCACAGTTACTGGAAGTTTCAATCATACTCAGCTATCTCCAAGGCAGACTGGCGCATGACAGAGCAACCTTTCATGATGGCAGTAAAGAGCAGAGAAAGCAAAATGGAGAAGTCCTAGCAATAGCAGCAACAGAGAACAAGCCTGTCTCTCTTGTGTGGCATTCAGGTGATCCACCCCAGGCTGGGTGCAGTAGTCACACCCATAATCCCTATGGTCATGGGTTAATCACAAACTCTAGAAGTCTGCCCCATGGCTACATGAGGCTTTGAGGGGACAACTAGACACAGACCATCACAAAATGGTATTAACAATAACTTTGAAAGCATCACATCCTGCTAGTGGATTCTTAGGGTGCCTTGATGGAGCCTTGCCTGCTGTCCAGTTACCTGCACCAATGTTTTCTGTGTATGGACCTCTCAGGTCATGAGCTCAAGAACTGGTGGCTTAGAATTGTCATCCATGCAAAGTCCAGGAAAATCTAAACCCAAAATGACAGACTTGCTGGAAGGCATGACACAATGGTATCTTAGCAAATTCGCTTTAGGAAAATAATTTCACTCTTTAAGGACTGAGGGAGAAAATGAATGTGAGAAGACTATAATTTGCATCAACTGAAGCATTAAATTTCATGATTTACTGGTTCATGGAAGCATATGAAATCAGATGGAACATCCTTGCCAGGGGACAGTGGCCTTACTACCATTTAAATATTCTTTGCACTAAGCCAAAGGGAAAACTGAAGATTAACCTCACTGTTTAATCTTTGTTACTGTAAATCTCACCCTCTGGGTTGTGACCTTTTTTTATTCAAGCTGAAATGCAGCTTCCAAATGCATCATTGATTTTCCTCACAACATATCAGCTCATGTCTACATGAACTAATAGGCAAATGAAAACCTAGCTCTAAAATTAGATTTGGTTCTCTCAGTTCAGCCACTAGAATCCTATTATGGGCCCTGACTGCCAAAACATATTACTTCAGAATTAGAGCACATAATGATTAGAAATAGTTACACCAACTTATATCCATTGATATTTTGGGATACTGTTGTGTCATTTTTAAATATTCATTTTAATAGAATGCGTGATTGCTTTTCTGGCAATATTTTCTAAAGATGTGTAGTTTATTACCCTGCATCTATCATCCCTGAATTAAACATAATTATTGATCAGAGCAACCAGATAATAGTGACCATTTGTGTCTGTATTACACCAACAGGTGCTTGCCATAGTGTGGACAAGGCTTGCTGTCTGTCCTTTGTGATTCTCAAGTGCAGACTTGAGCCCTGAGAGCTGCTGGGGGACATCAGGAAAGGGGACCCAGTGGACCGCACCGGGTCCTGGGAACAAGCTCTCTGAAAGGGGTCTGTGTCCCAGAAGCCTTGTGCTGGGAAGTAGCAGAAGAGCAGCAGTCTGACCCTGCCCAGGAAGCCCTGGGTCTTGGCAAGCCTGAGCATCACCATGTGGACCTGAACCTCCAGCTCTGTGAGCTTAACAGCCCACAGTCTTCATAATCAGCCTGTGCCCAGCACCACAGCACAGGAAGGAAGTTGGCACGGCATCTTTAGACTTGCTCCACACATGCTCTCATGTGCACCTCATATCCTCAAAAGAGGCAGAGAATAATGAAAAACAAACTGCTTTTTCCATCCCCTTCCTACTATTTAATTAAATTATTTCCTCACTTTAATTTCTGTGACTTTATTATATGAAGAATCATCTAATGAATCTAATGTGCATAAAATATAGTAAAATTATTCCTGATCTCGGATCTTCTCCATTATAAGACATTGACAGTATCAGGAAAAAATAATTTATGCTATGACAAGTTATGAGCTCTGTGTAGCACAGAAACTCTGAGAAACCACAGGGATGGTTTCCACTTGAAGTGAAGAGGGCGATGCCCTCAGCAGGAATGGCAAACGTGTTGACAAACTTGGGAACTCGGGCCATGCAAACTGTTTGTGTAACGGTAGTAAATGCAGAAATGCATACCAAAGAGAAGGTTAAGTGCAATGAAATTTAATAAAGAAAGAACCAGAAAGGTGAATCTCGCCTGGTTGCCAAGCATGTTAGGCAAAAAAGATAAGAAAGTCTGAAACATCTGAGGGGTTTTAGTCCCTTTCCCTTTGGCAGAAATCTCATCAACAACCTGGTGTGAAAGACTGGATCTGTCCATGTCCATGTGATGAAGCCAGCGGTGGAGCCAGTTCGGAGCTGCTAGAATATTTTGATTTGAGACAATGAGGTCCTAACCATATAGAGGTGGTGCCTCTGGGAAAGGAAAATCCTGCTGACCCTTTACGAACCAAAGTACTTGTACTTCTGAAGATGCTGCCATGGTGACCAGGGGCAGCATGCTGCGAGGAGAGCCATGAGGACCACATGGGCCTCCCTTGGAGCCAACGACAAGTCCTGAGCAAGGAGATTCAGAGCCTGGGTTTCCCAAGTCAGTCTCAGCTTACACCTTTGTCCAGGTATAATTACTAACAAACCCTAATAAAAATACTTTAATTTGAAAACTGCTGTCTGAATGATGAATTACATGGCTATTCTACCTATACTTACTAAAACAATATGAATAATAATGAGCATGAAATGAAAAGATGACAAATTACAATAAAAAATTCAACATCATTGATTATTCAGGAAATGCAAATTAAAACGACCCTGAGATTTCATCTCACCCCAGAAAGAATGGCTAGCATCAAGAAGCCAGCCAATAACAAATGCTTGAGAGGCTCTGGGGAAAAAGGAACCCTTCTCCACTGTTGGTGGGAGTGCGGAATGCTACAACCACTGTGGAAATCTGTAAAGCCTGGATTGGAAGCCCCACTCAAGCCAGCTATTCCCCTGCTGAGTATTCCTCAAGAAGAACTGAAAACCTCATATCACAGCAATATATGTGCACCCATATTTATAGCACAATTTGTCATAGCTAAATTCTGGAAACAGCCCAGATCAACTGAAGAATGGATAAAAAAGATGTGTTTTCACACAATGGAGTATTATTCAGCTAAAAAACAGGATAAGTCTGAGTCTTTTGTGGGTAATTGGATGCAACTAGAAAACATACTCAAGTGAAGTAAATTAGACCCACATGTGCAAATGTATTATCTCCTTAGTATGAGAAACTGAAAAAGAATAAAATAGAATCTGAAGGATACAGTAGACACTGGAAAGAGTTGAGAAGTCCAGGAGAGGCCATGGGGAAAGAGGCTTGTCTATGTATGTAAGCAAGATGGTTTGGACAATTGTACCGCGCATGCTGATGGTCTATGGGAAGAAGCACTTAATGTTTTAACTTGTTTTGTCTCCTTTTTCAATTATTTCTTTTTGTCTTCTTAATTTCTTATACATTTCTTTTTTATTTCTTCTTCCAATTTTATATGTATGTATCTGGTAATGTGAATAACTGTTTGGAAAACATCACTATGTATCACGACAAATATTGTGAAATTCGTATTACTTTGTTAAGTGAAAATTTGTATCACTTGTAACATTTTACGTTTTAATTCTAATTTGTACTCTGTTTAAAATTTTTAAAAAAGAGTTTTAAAAAGTCTACAAAGAAGAATTGGAGATTTAATTAGGGAGGGTTTTATACATGAGAGTAGCCTAATTCATAGAGGGAAAGAAGGAAAAAGTGGAAATTGCAGAGTCTTCACATTGTGAAAAGAACAAGGGCATTTGATAATGGGAGAAGTCCTCAGTCACAGGATGCAAACCAACAGGATCTTATGTTGAACAACAGAGAAAGAAAATGAGAGAGTTGAGAAGATAGAACTGGACCCCAGGTAAAACAATGCAGACATCAAGATTGAAGATCAAAGTAAGTTCCTTGATTTTTGTGACTGACAAAGGAACAGGAGTCAGGAGTCCAGGACACAGATGCAGGCACCACAGAAGACGAGGTGACAGTGGTGAGATCCTTGGACAGCCCAGGCGGTGGCTGGAATCTCAGCCAAAAGGGAGGCCTGGGGACTTGCATAGGTGAGGACATGCAAAGCCCTTCCCAGAGCATGGACACTGGCGATACTTAAGGAAAAAGAGAGAAAAATGTGTCCGAGGACGGGCAATGTCACATGCAGGGAGCTTACAGCCCTTCCATTGCACTGGTCACATCTTTTGAGAACAAGGACCTGCGTGGTATTTGAATCAAAACTAAACACAAGACAAAGCTTGTGCATGGAGATGATCATCATCTGTGCCCTAAACATGTGTATTTGTGCAAGCGCTGACACCTGTAGCTGTGGCTGGGGCCCAGGTCTGTTCCAGTTCTGTCCTGAGCACCTTGACACACGCAAAACCCACCATCTGTGCATGCCCTGTACTCGCCGTGGGCCAACTGTGGCTCTTACACATTGTGGCAGTGCTTTCTATATTTCAAAACTGAGAACCATCCTGAATGAATGATGGAAGGTGTCTACCTGTATCTGTGTCAATCTGCACCTCCAAATCCTGAAGACCAGGTGATTCCTCTAATTCCTTTAACGGCAATCAAATTAAATTTTGAAAGGTACACACCTGTGTGAATTAATTACTTGGACCTATAAAGGGGGATGTTTTCAAATGTACAAATACTTTCATCTGAAATGAGTTAAAATAGCATTTGAATTATTTCAAAGGCAAAAAGTAGTTTCAAAGGCATTTGTAAAATGTATAATTGTTTTGCTCATAAGCTGAAGTTTCCTTAAAATGTTTGATCTTGATATACAGAATGATTAAAACACTTTTTAAAAAGAACATTTATTCACATCAGATATTTGACACTTGATTTTAAAAATTATATTACATTTAACAATGCTTTGGTGAAAAATAAAAGTATGCATCTTTAAGACCTGGAAAAATATAAAATGCAAGTACTAGAATTTGCACTTTCAGGATGGTATGGGAGAATTATATTTGCCTGTTCAAATTTCATATGTACATTTAATATTTTCTAAAATGAATATGTGTTATTTAGATAATTTAAAAATTATACATTTTACTCGGGAGGCTGAGGCAGGAGGATTGTTGGTGAGTTCGAGACCAGCCTGAGCTACAAAGTGAGCTTAAGGCCAGCCTTAACTGCAGTGAGACCCTGTCTCAAAAAGACAAAAAAAAAAAAAAAAAACACTAAAAAAAAAAATAAAAATTATACATTTTAGGGCCTGCAAGATAGCTCGGCATTCTGAAGTGCCTGCTCAGACAAGCCTGGGCAGGCACAGAGGGCCAAAGTTCGATCCCTGGTACCACATGCCATGCCAGCCCTACCTTCAGGGTGGCTGAGCTGTCTCCCCAAAAACTTCTTACATTTTAAAGTGCTTGGCCTCCATCTTATAGAAAAATTTGAAAGTCAACAATTAAATGAAATCTAAGAACACATCAACACATCAAGTTGTACTAAAACAGTAGATTATGTCACAAAATACAAGTCTATATTGGGCTAATGTAATTAATGTATAGCTCATGGATTTTATTTCCACCAAGTATACCAAAATCATACTTGACTTGGTACATGGCAGAGGCACAGGGCAGAGATATGCAGTCACTGGCAAGGCGTGGGCATGCAGGAAGCAGCTGCAACAGCCACAAGCTACCTGGCCCTTCAATCTCATCCAGGCTACAGGCCTGGGTGCCTCCTACCACCAGGGCAGGGCCTCCCGCTACTCAGGCCCACAGCACTAGAACAGCCAACAAGCAAATCAGTTATCACGCCCTTAAGCTGCATTCCTTCTTCCTAGACCCAACCTCCTTGAGGCCCCCACCTAAAGCCCATGAGGCTTCCTGGAGAGCTGCGGACTCCAGCCATAATGCGGGTTCTTCTTTTTCAAGTAGCTCTGTTCAAGAGGCTTAACGTTTTTTACTTCTGGTTGATGAGTATGAGTGTGTGCATGCATGTGTGTGTCTGTGTCTATGTGTCTGTACCTGTGTCTATGTGCTTGTGTGTGTACGTGTGTGTGTGTGTGTGTGTGTGTCTGTGTGTATGTGTGCTATGTATGTGCCTTCTACCCATTTTGATTTAATTTTACTACAAGATGAGAAATATGGACCAACTTCATTTTTCTGTATGTGGACATGCCTTATCTATCTGGTTCACTTTCAGTTCTGTGTAAAATTTAGAATTCTTTTTGACTTGTATGAAAAATGTCTGATGGCATTTTGCAGAACCGAGGATTGAACTTAGGCCCTTGTGCTTGCCAGGGAAGTGCTTATTCCACTGAGCCATCTCCCCAGCCCCAATATAGTTTTAATTACAGAGGTTTTTCACTTCTTTGGTGGGGTTAATTCTCAGATATTTAAATTTTTTAAAACCTGCTATGAATGGGATTAATTTTTTCTAATGAGTTTAATCTTGGTATACAGGAAAAATATGGATTTTTTTGTTCTTAATTTGTGTTCTGACACTTTGAAGAACTTATTATTTCTAGGAATTTTCTGGTGAAGTTTCTTTTATATTAAAGATCATCTCATCTGAAAAATAAAGATATTTCAATTTTTTTCTTTACTATTTGAATCCTTTTTATTCTTTTCCTGTACCTAATTGCTCTTGCTAAATTCTCAAGTACTATATTAAAGAGGAATTATCAGAATAAAATGAATACACTTGTCTCTGATTTTATTGAGAATGCTTTGAGATTTTCTCCATTTAATATGAAGTGAGAACGCAATTGTCATAACTGGCTTTTATCATTTTAATGTAAGAAAGTTCTGCACCAATTTTTAACAAAGTGCTTATTGTTAATGGATTTTGAGTTTATCAAAGCATTTTCTTCAACTATTGAGATGATTGTACAATTTTTACTTTTACTTATATCTATGTGATGTACTACATATATAGGCTCACACATGTTGAATCCTCCTTGCATGGCTGGAATCAAGCCTATGTGGTCATAATGTCTGAACTTCTGAAAGATTTGTTGTATGTTGTTTGATGTGTCTTCTTGAGGACTTTTGCAGCCATATCCATGAAGAAAATTCTCCTGTTGCTCTCCTTTATAGCTAAATCTTTATCTAGACTTAATGTCAAGGTAATGCTAGCTTCAAGGAATAGGTTTGGCAGTGTCCATTCCATGCCAAACTTCATGGAACAGTTTGAAGAGTATTTGCATTAATTCTTTCCTGAAGTTCTTATAAAAATCAACGTTGAATCCATCAGATCCTGCAATATTCTTAGTTGGCATTATATTTGTCACTGCCTCAATTTCATTGTCTTTTATTGGATTATTCAGGATTTTTGTATTTTTTGTTTCATTGTTCTTTTTTCTTGCAAAACAGTAATTTTTTTATTTTAAAGAGAACAAAAAAGAAACAAAATTTCAAAACAAAATGATAGGAAATTAACAACAGTTATTATATTGCATATTGTTATCTTCAAGGGAGTTTCTCAGATTACCAGACATAGACATGCAAAATGGATCAAACAATATAAGCACTAGCTGTTCCTCCCAATGAACTAATAGAAATTAGTAGTACAAGTATCTTAGCTATTATGTGTGTGTGTGTGTGTGTGTGTGTGTAAGGAGGTAGATAGATAGAGAGACAGATACATACATACTCCCTTTCAAGTTCTCTGCTTGTGTGATTAATCCCTTTCTGGTTTTCCTGTTGTCTGTCTGTCTGTCTGTTTGTGTTTTACACCTTTATACATTTTATTCATTTGGGTTTTTACTCCCATCAGTGCCCACGGGGCCAGTTGTTGGGGAACAAGAATTCTGTAGGTCTCTTGTTCCCTTCTTTTCTCATGTCTTTATTCTTTGCATTTGCTGAAGACTGAGGAACAGTGAGCAGGGAAAGCCCTGTCACTGGAAGGAGACCTCCTTCTGTGGTAAGCCCCACTGATGCCACCCATCTTTGCTGATGATTTGGTATTTAGCGCCTCTCCTCCTCCTACTTAGCACATAAATGCCTTATAGGTCTCTGTTGTGAAGAAAGAACCACTACCACATGTATCATAATCTACAGAGCCAGCTAAAACTTGTATGAACTTTTTCATGCTTTTTTCTTTTTTTTCACCCTTTTTTCAATGACCAATAAAGGTTGTAATACAATACTACTGGTAGGTGTGCAGTGGCATGGAGCAAGGGGAAAGGAAAATGAAGGAGGAAAAGGAAGGGAGTTTATCACACAAGATGTGATAGGAATTGCAGAGATCAAACTGTTAATGCTGCACTTACAACTGGAATGGGTGTTGGTGCCAGGGTGCAGAGACCAGCTCGCAGCAGCAGGGCTCTGCAGAGTTAGAGACACACCGGTGGACCTCACAAGGTCCCATTAGCAGGCCCCTGAGGTGTGATTCTCTTTAGGGCTGTCTGACTCTCCCAAGAAGTGTGCTACACAGATTGAAGACTCCCTTTTTCCCTCATAGATGCATATGCATCCCATATATGTACAGACGGGAGGTCACCCACCCAGAGGAAGAGGTGTCTCCCAGCTGTGCCTGCCTGTGCCTCTGCTCAGCCCACACAGTACAGTGTCCTGCTTCTGCACAGGGACTTGGCTGCTGCGACCTGGTGGTGGTTGGAGGCTTGGCCTGGGAGAGCAGTTTCCCTCACAGGCTTAAATCATGGGCAGGAGAGATGGTGTCTGTGGACAGGAGCACCACTGGGCTCACATGACCCAGGCTCAACATTTCTACCCAGGGCTCCCTGTTGCCAGTACTTCCTGAGACCTTGATGGCCCTGGTGGTGTTGGGCCCCACCCTAACTAGTGCTTGCTTGGCCCTTGGCACTCAATCCCTCCGCCGCCCTCATTGCTGTGTCTTCTCATTGCGCTCCTCTCTAGAGCAGAGGACACGGGCCAGGCTATCCCAAGGCTGGCCACGTTTATCTCGAGATGTTAGAGCACACACCTGAAGGGCTCTGTCAGCACTGGCTCTGGCCCTGCTTGCTGCCTGTCTCTGAGCACCTGTGCTTCCCAGTACGGCCCCAGCACTCCTCACCCTCTGCATCCCATGAGCCATGCAAGAGACTTCTAATTACCAGATGCACATTTTTAAAGGGATTAGAGTAAAAACTAATTTTTTAAATTCTGTTGTCTTCTAATTCTGAGAAATCAGGTGCCAGCCGACAGATCTGAAGGTGCTATGTTAGCTGTACAATGGGTTGGCATCATGCTCGGAGACCGAAGCTGGGGCTCCAGTGGCCTCTGGAGACCTTCTCTGTAGGTGGTGTACATGAGGGCCTTCTGCCAAGGAGTTGGGGGAGAACCACACAGTGGTACAGCAGAAGTAGGAACCCTAGAAGGGAAAGAGGTAGGAGACCGCTGGGAAGGACAGGAAGGAAAAACTGGGCCAAGGGCACAGTGTCTCCGCTCCTCTCGCCCCAGGCTCTGGAGCATGAGGTCAGCATCATGAGCAGACTTGCTGAAGATCACTGAGCTTGTGCTCCTGCAACATAGGGGTCAAGAGGACTCCCTAGCTGGGGTTTCTCCACTGCTGTGGGCAAATGGGCCTCAAACTACCCCAGGTTGATTGGAACCTCTAATCCTAGCTTCTTGAGGAATCTGCACACTGATTTCCACAGTGGTTGTACCAGTCTCCCACCAATAGTGTACTACTCAGCTACAAAAAATAAAAAAATAAAAATAAAAGCCTTCATTCCAATAGGCTTTTATAAGTGAATGGACACAACTAGAGACCATACTGATAAGTGAAATAAGTCAGACCTGCATATGTAAATAACATCCTGCCTCCCTCGTGTGAAAACCTGAAAGAGTAAGTAAAATCTGCGAGGTACAATTGAGACTGTGAGAGGGAAAGAAATTGTTTAAAGGGAAGGAACAACTGGGATGAGGGAAAGGAGGAAAGAAAAGGAAGAAAGAAAGAAAGAAAGAAAGAAAGAAAGAAAGAAAGAAAGAAAGAAAGAAAGAATACCTAGTATAGCTTGGATAACTGTACTGCTGACAACTAGTGTCTTTTGAAAGGAACAATAATGCTTAGAGTTCTTTCTTCTTTTTACTTTTTTGACTAATTTTTCATGCTTATCTCTAGTAATCTGAACAACTAATTTGAAGACAATGATATGCAATTCAACAACCATTGTTGAGTTCCTATCATCTTAGTGAAATTCTGTATCATTTCTAATGTTTTTTTTATTCATTAAAAAAATAGAGAAACAAAAACTGCACCCCCTACAGTTCACTGGCACAGTGTGAGCAGCCAGTGCTTAGCAGAACTGGATAAAGCCCTGCTGCTGAGTTGCTCTTGTCTTAATCTTTTTTATAATTTGGTACAAAGTATTTTCATATTAGCAAAAACAGAATCTAAAAGCAATGTAAACTTTCACCACAGGCAACTTTTAATTCTTATAACTTTCAAGTTGTATATTCTTGTATATGGTGTAGACCATAATTCCCAGGTCTGAATACCACTAACCAATAGAGTTATAGGCAGTGTATCCATTAGAGTGTGCTGTGTACTAGGAGAGGTTTAGCTCTCAGGTGAATAAATACCCCACTTGATTCTATTTCATGTCCAACAAAAGCTGTTGGAAGATTTCCTATTGATCTGTTACCATCAAGTGTGTAATTAACATGACCAAGTTAGGGAAAAGAGAGAAAATAACTGTCTCCAAGGATAGGATACTTTTCAAGGAAATGAGCATTAAGGACGTGCAGCTCTTGTTTGGAGTGCATCTGTACTATCGCTTCCTACAGAAGCCAGACACACACTGGTGCTCTCACTTCCTTGGCTGAGTGCACTTAAACAAGCCCATCCTCTGGGCTCCTCTGGGCTCCACAAGCTCCCAGAGATGGAGTGTTTCTGACCTAGAAGACAGTGCTTGATGTGACAAGTGGACATCCACATCCCCTGCAGGCTCACTCTCCTGGCCTTAGCCTCTGATGCCACTCGTCACCCAGATCAGTGTCCTGTGCTTCCTTTTATGCTTATAACATAAAAGGAAATAGGAGGTGTCCATTTCACTTGGACAGCTGCACGGTGTATGCAGCTTTGCTTTCCCTCAAATCACAGTCTGCCTGCTGCACGGCTTGTAAGTTTGTCATCATTTTGGTCATGGTCCCAAGAGGCACTTGGTGCTCAACTATTTCTTTATAAGCACCAAAGCCTGTCCTGTTGTCACTATGGAAAAATATTGAACATATACTTGCCTATGTGATTGCTATTATCACTCTTTGAGATTCCCATTATTTTAATGGCCTATCAGAATTCTGAACACATAAGTTCTATTTTTGTTTTCCAATAAGACTTCTTTAGACTGTATGTGTACCCACTGGAAATTTCTTCTTGGTGTTAATTCATAAACTTTGACTTGATTAAATGTCATTCATTTACTGGCTGGCCATGTCTTTGTTGCTACAGAGATCAACCTGTGTGATACGAGAATTTGATTATTGCTACAAATTTTTCATAAAGTTGATTATAGAATTGATCTTTGACCATAAATATAACTGTAATTCAGACTATTAGCCCTTGACATATTTTTACTTCAGTTTATGTTTGAAAATATAATTTATTTTTCTCAATCGGTGCCAATTACACAAATGACTATTTTTGCCTGTTAGTGTCTTTAGAGGATTACCATCATTTTTGTTCTCTTAAATGAACTTTACATGCATATTTTAAGCTCTTTTAGATACGAATAAACTTCTAAATATGTTAATACTTGACTGCATGTAACTTGATAAAATAGTCCTAAACAAATTTGTATACATTAATTAACAGACTGATAAATCTTGCTAATATTTTTTTTCTTTCAGATACTAATTTCATATAACAAGATTACTTCCATT
This sequence comes from Ctenomys sociabilis, assembly GCA_004027165.1. Taxonomy (NCBI): domain Eukaryota; kingdom Metazoa; phylum Chordata; class Mammalia; order Rodentia; family Ctenomyidae; genus Ctenomys; species Ctenomys sociabilis. The sequence goes on from PVKA01015045.1 coordinate 25,030, forward strand.
GATGTACAGCAAAAAGCAGTCATGTATCAAGTTATTTCTAGCTGGCACGTACGCTGTTTTTCCAGTTACTTGCTTCTGAAATCAGCTTCCTACTGCCCCAGCCCTCTAGACACAGACCTTCCTTTTGATGCACATGTTTTGTCCAGCACTTTGGGGCCTGGTATTTCACCTTGGTCAGATTTGAAGCTTCCCCCTTTTCTCTTCCAAGATATTTTTTGGATCTAAACTCCAAGCTTGCAGGCCTTGGTTGCCAAACCACCTTTGCACAACTGGAAAACCAGTAACAACAAGCACAAAAAGATGCAGCCGCAGATCTGAACGCTGTGTACATCTCAATGAGCACACATCCACTATGCAGAGATAATCGTCTGCCTTGGGGCACTTTCCTAAATATTCTATCATCTCAAGTCAGAGAAGATCCTTCCTGAGACCAACTGGAAGTGCATTGCTTTGTTCACGTAACACATCAATACCAATCATTTTTGAGTCTTCCATATTATTTGATGTTGTTACATAGCAAAATTAATAAATCATTTTTATCCACTTATAAAATCTTGAAATGCAACACTTGAACTACACTTGCAAAACAGCAGTATCGGGAGCTATGGGCATATCAACTCTCAGATGCTGGGTGAAAAAGTGTAGGTTTTGTTGTCAATGTAAATTATTCCTTATTCTGTTGCCACTGCTATGCAGTAGTACAGAACTGGACTTTCTCTGCAAAATATGGCCTGTTTGGAGATTTAACATCAAAGCAAAGCTAATGGGGGAGCAGCACCCACAAGTCAGTGTGCTCCTCAAGGAGAGGCGCAGGACTGTGCATGTGTTATCTTCCCGTTTTTGCCTACTCTCCAAATTTTCCATGAAATGGTTGACTTCGTAGTCTTCCTGGAAATGCTTCAAACTAGTTTTCTCCACCAGCTAAAAAGATATTTTATACATCACTTGAATACATTTGCCTTTAGAGGCATTTTTATTCTTATATATTTGCACTGGTAACTTTATGTCTGGAAAACCCCAGAACAGGAAGCAAACCAGAGCAAAAGCAGAACATCATCCACTATAATTATTAATTGCTCTGCTGTGCACCATATGTTTTCTTAGGACACTTATAGCCACTAGATTTAACATGTGCCGTATAAAAGTGTCTGGAACTTCAAAGCTAAAACACTCTTTTACCATATAACTTCTTCCAGAGACAGACATTCATAGCCTTGGAACAGTAGATGTGCATGTGTGTGTGCGTGTGTGTTCATGTTCACACTTTAAATTTGTGAATAAGCATATGGTGGGTGTGGAAGGATTGAAACTAATTCAAATATAAGTGGAACATGCAAAGTTAGTAAGCCGCTAAAGGCAATTTATTTATAGGATGTGTAAAGTATGCTTTTAGTAGGTGGAGATAAAGGGTGACTTAACTCTGAGGTCAGCTAACTGAAAGAGGAGATTCAGATGGAATTGTATCGTTATACATGAGACAGCACGAGTGAAAGCAGAGGAACACAAGGATATCATGAGCACATGATGGCAAGTACCCTAAACATTCAATCAAGGTCACTGACTACAAAAGCCCAGCACATTGCACAATGCACCACTTCACTCTGTGCTTTTGACAGAGCATGTGTTAAATGTACATCAAACAGATTGACACTAATGCTAGGTATAAAAACACAGAGCTTAAGAATGGTGAAGCACACTGCCAACATGTTTCCAGATAGATTTCAAGACAAGCAGTCTTGGCAGACAAAAAGCCAACTGTCTTTCTTCTAGTGGTCATGCTTCATTCATCAGGAAGAGTCAGCCATCGTACTGTGGAATAGCTAGCAACAGAGTTTCACTATCCATGATGCATATATTGGCAGAAGAAAAGGAGAAATCTGAAGGTATCGTCTGTGTTGGAAATTCTAATGCTTCATTTATATAAGTGAGAATAAGAAGATGAGAAAGTACTGACATTAATGACTTTGTACCTTATAAGGACTGTAGTAATTAATGCATCAAAGCCTCAGGAGCACCAAAAGAATTACAAAAAGCAAACACAGAATGTTTTTTTCTTGTGTGTGCATCATGACAGGACATTTGACATATTTCACAACATAAAGCAAATTATTAAATGTGTCAAAATCTTTGAAATAATATACATGTTGCTCAAATATAATGAATTTCAATTAAAGAGGAGTAACAATTAAGTACTACCTGGAAACTTTCCAACAGTTGGAAATTCAGCAAGGTACTGCGAAACCATCAGTAAATCAATAAGGAATTCTGAGAAAAAAATTTCAAACTAGATAAAAATATGAAAAAATATTTAAGAAATGTGAAATTCACCTGAAGTAGTGATTAAAACAAATTTATACTTTGAAATGTGACTGTCAGAAAGATCTTATTAAAATCACATAATCATATGTTTATCCTGACAAATGTCAGACACAAAGAGAAAAATAAAAATTTAAAATGGTAAGTGAAGGAATAAAACTTTAAAAGATAAACAAAATAGTACTAATACAGTAGAAAATTGAAAACAGCAAAATATTCCATGAAGCAGTTTGGCTTTTACTTAAAAATTTAAACAAAAATGTTGACCAACTGTACTTCTACATATGTGCTTAAATGGAAAACCGCCTGCAAAGGAGAAGCAAAAGCAGAGAGAAGGAAGAAAGTGGTAGAAAGGAAAGAAGGGTGGAAGAGGACACAGGGAGGAAGGGAGAGAGGGAGGGAGGAAGGGAGAAAGGATGGATGAGGCAAGGAGGGAGTCATGGAAGGAAGGAGACCTGCCAATACTGGGGCCGACTGGGTACTCCATTTTCAGTAGTATTTAGGTTGGAGAATGCATTAGACAAAACTCTCTGGCCTGTGCACCTCAAATCAGGCCATCTTCTAGGATACAACTTAGACTGAAATAAACTTGACAGAGACTAATGAATACACAGTGACAGGGGCTCAGAGCAGTACCAATGACAGTAATGTCCTCCAAAAGCAGGACAGCTGCCAGTGGAGTTGTCCTTGGAAAGGTGCCCATAACCTCCCGGCAGGAGGACACGGCAGCTCCAAACACAGCGAGGGAGCTGGTCCCTACATGTCTAGTCAGGAAGATCACTCTACGACACGTGTGCACTGCATCAGTACTTGCACAATTGCTGGCTGCAGTTGCCAGGTTAACAAGGCGCTCTAGGTCGTCCTTCCCCTTCCACTGGTGGAAGCAGCCCGCTGTGCGCTGTCTTCACCCTTCAGCCAAGTGCAACTGTGCAGACCGCACATTTCAAAGCGCACCACTGAGGAGCTGCAAGCACTTTCCGCTCAGCTTCTCTCCACGGAGTAGTAGCAATGCTCATCTCAACGCTGTGAAATTTTAGTAACAAAGAGCATACTAACGTGCTATTCCAGTAGGCACCCGAGCGGCCCTCCGCGGGCTTACTCCCACAGAGAGCCAAAGCACATCAAGCAGTAAGCCTGGAAGCTGGAGGAACGGCAGCTTTGGGTTCTTTCCCCTTTGACTTCAGATGGAGCACAGACAGAAACTTTCCCAGCTTAGGATCCCGCAGGTGCAGAGCACACAGCCGCAGTCTGGCGCTGCTGTGCGGGAGAACTCGGTGGAGCCCTGGGAGTGCTGAGGGACACGGAAAGCTGTGAAGCGGAGCTGCCCTGAAGAAGAGCAAGCAGGGACCAGAAAGTTCTCATGCTCTTTATTCACACCCTAGGATTAACGGCACTTTGCAAAACGAGAGCTTGTAGTTGGGGTTTAGGACATACTGATCAGAACTCGGGTTAATGGGAAAGAACTTCTGAAAAGCAAAATGTGCATCTGTGTGTGTGTGTGTGTGTGTGTGTGTGTGTGTGTGTGTGTGTGTACATAGATAAAAAATATTAAAGTTAGTACTCAAGTATACTGAGTAAAAACTCTGCTTTTGCTCTGTTTGGAACTTAATTTCCCACGCGGTGACCCACTGGAGTCTGGGACAAAGTGAAGGCCCATAAACGTGAACCTCTGCTCCAGCGCCTGAGGGAGGCTTCCGCTGCTGACACCACTCTACACTTCTGCCTCCTGGATGTGCACACTAACAAGCCGTCGCTGAATGCACCACGGTTACAGCTTGACGCTCTCTCCAAAATACAAATACTGTAAAATTCCTATTATTTTGTTAAGTGAAATTCTGTATCAATTGTAACTTTCTGTTTTAATTATAATTTGTATTCTCTTTGAAAATGAAAAATAAGTAAATAAATGAAATGCATGCTGACATTCAATTGCCATGGCTAAGGACGTCCCATGGTGATCGGGTCCGCGGGCCAACGTGCTCCATGGGCGCATGAGCACCACCACTGCAGGAGCAGGCTGCTGCCCGGACACGCGCTCCTGGCGGCACTGGGAAACACAAGTCCGTCTCTGCCTTCTGCACCCTGGCTTGTCCGTCTGCCACACCATGGCCCAGCACCAGAGCCCTGAACTGCGAACAGTGCAGACTCCTAAATGTCCATCTGCAGAACTGCAAGCAAACCAACTCTTCATCCAACCTGCAGTGTGCTGTTGTAGGAACAGAAATGGACTAAGACCAAACACTGGTGTGGAGAAGTGGGGCCATGGCTTTACCTAACATCTGAGCGTGGGGATTCATAACTAGATGACAGCAGAGACTAAAGTACTTGGAGAAAGGCCTAGAAAAAAACCATGCATCATCACACCCAGAAGCGTCTACCTGAGCAGAGTCTGTGAGGAGCCGGCAAAAGAGAGCACAAGGTCTGGCTCTTTGTGCAGATCACCCAAGCGCTGTGATCAGACGCAGGGCCAAAGCCACTCTGAGTGGGTCGCAGAGGCAGGTAAGGGGCAGAGTGCCGGAGGGCTTATGAAGCCGTTCTTGGTACACCGTTGCAGCGAGTCCGGGGGCTTCAGGTCATGTGCTTGGAATTCGTAGTGCTTCGTCCATCTGGTTGGGTTCCATAGCAGTGAAGGAGGATGGAGGAACATGAAGCTGAGCATGTGGCTTCCTCTCACAGCTTGAACACAGACGAGAGAAGAGTGATAATCAAGAAAGGAGCAGAAGGGAAAGATTTGCAGCTGAGACACAGGAAGAGTGGAGAAGTGCATGTGAGGAAAGGCAGGCCTGAGGCTGGGAAGAAGGCCACCCTACCTGCTCGCCTGGCTGCACTCTCCCCTGCCTCCCTGGGGTAGGAACTTGCCGCGCACGGACTGGGGCCTGGAATCTCCTCCATGTTGCATCTGGTAGAAAATTTGCATTCATGCTGGAACAAATGGCATTTCTAGGGACCTGGGGAAGACTGAGGGCATTTTGATCTGAGATGGACATGGATTGTCAGGTTCAGAGCAGAATGACCTGGCGTGGGAGGTGTACTCTGAAAACGTCATTGCCACCATTAAAATTGGGATGGGGGCCTGCCCATTAGCTCAGCTGTTTGGGGGCTGGGGAGGTAGCTCAGTAGAATAAGCACTTACCTGGGAAGAGCAGGGTCCTGAGTTCCATTCCCACTATTGAAAAAAAAAAGGATTGGTGAGTGGCTACGCTATCTAGGGTCTCACATGCAGTCAGTGCGGAGCTCCATGAGGGCTGGTGATCGGTCCGCTGCTCCCCTGGACATCCCCTGTGAATGTTCCAACTTTCTCTGTGTTCCAGGTCACGGCCACATAAGCTTCCAGAGTTCTCACTGTCTATAATTTATCCAGCTCTGGTGTTCTGTGATGAAAGGAGACCAGAAGCGCAGAGCACAGAAGAGCTGGGGATCCTTGGATGATCTTAATGTTTCCTCAGAGAAAAGTTTGTGTGCAGTGTTTTATCAGAAGCTCTCTATAAACATGAAGCATCAAGTTTCCTAAGTCTCTGTTTTCCTTAAAATTAGGTTGATCTATAACCTGTTTCATGTAATTTAGTCCTAAACTTTGGTGTAATCATCACATCTTACATATAAGCAATCTTACTCAAATAATGAAATTTCAGAAACAAGTGCAAAACAAAAAAAAAATCACATTTTCCCCAAATTACTCCACAAACCTACCACGAAGTGCAGGCTAATGTTCATTAAATGGCAGAAGTTACTCAAGCTACTTAGCTCTTAGGATAACAATGACTTCCATGCTGGAAACAGCTACAGTACATTTTTCATTTAGAACAAATGAGGTTTAAATGAGGTTTAATTTTGGAACATAGTTATAAGGCACCTTCGGTCTAGAAATCCTGCTGTTTGAATATGGTTTTTTACTACAGAAACTGTGCGGCTACAAATTGCATTTTCTTGAGTGCTGCCACGTGAATGTAGACTGAGCAGAATTCTCCCTGTTACCAGCTGCCCCTGCTCACACGATGATGCTCCAAATGCACCTTCAATTAGCTGATCTCAGTGCACCCATTTCAAAATCTCAGTCACCTGATTCTGCTCAGTCACTATGAATTATTGCACCATTTTGAGACCTAATTTCACGCTCCTAAGCCTGGGAGTCACCCAAACAAGTGGGGAAAATAGCAAGCAAGGAGAGAAGTTCTTCAGTTGCCCATGTTTTGAAATTTTTTGTGCCAAGAAAGGCAGATGGTGTAGTTAATAAGTGGGTCATGTTGCCTTTGGAAATCTAATCACAGTATACACACTACCATAGACCACTCCACCTGTAAGATTCGTAAGTACAGAGAGAAGAAAGGAGACAAATGGGTGCAGAGCTATGTTGTCGCCACTCATAATGCAGAGAAAGTACCTAGAAGTTAGCCAGTAAGAGAGAGAGAGAAAGAAAGGAAGGAAGGAAGGAAGGAAGGAAGGAAGGAAGGAAGGAAGGAAGGAAGGAAGGAAGGAAGGAAGGAAGGAAGGAAAAGAAAGGGGAGAGAGTGGGTGGAAGAGCTGCCACCAGAACCTCACGTCCCCCATTCTGACAGTCCAAGAGCTCAGGATCTGCGATGCACAAACCCGCCCTCGTGCTTGTTGCTGCTCCCTGTTCATCTAGTTTCTGTTTCAGGAAATGATCGCAACCCTCCTATTGCTGCTTCCTCCCACCCCGTGCTAATGAGCGCAGACTTCCCTGCCTTAACACCTACCTGCGAGCTCACAGGGTCGCTTCCTCTCTAGAAGCTGTGCCACAGGGATGGGAGCTATTTGTTCCTAAATGTCTTTTTCCCTACTCTATTTCAATTGTCTGCATGGCTTGTCATGAAACGAAGCAAGAATAAAAATGTTCCCTTCACCATCAATTTGTGTCTTTCCTTATCCTTTTCTAAAATCTGATTATTTTCTTTTCTACAAAGCCCTTTAGAAGTAATTCTCCAGCAGCAGCCTTGGATACTTCTGATCTTAAATTACAGAAACATTCTTATGTGGGGAAGAAAAATTTACAGTGATAAAAGGAAGGCAAATAAAGAATTTCTAGCAGAAACCTCCCAGCTGTGTAGAAGCCTCCGACAGATTTGCCTGCTATTAGTGGCACCCCTCCGCTGAGTCACTCTACCTGCTCTTTCCTTCCTCTGATGTTGTTAGTGTGATTGCTGCCATTCAGGCATCCTCTCTCCTGCCTCCCTTTCAGCCTTTCTGGGCTTCTGCTCTTGACTCACTGTCTTCCTCAGGAGGAGCAGGTTTACTTTTCAGACACTCTACATTGAAGATTTTCCATTGTTTGTGTGGTAGACAAACTCCAATAAGGAGATAATCACTAATTTATCTCATAACTACTCCTGGTCCTATCAACAAAAGAACAATGCACCCACCCAAAGTGACCACACACACACACACACACACACGCACATGCACATGCAGACAGGCACACACACACACACCTTGAATTTCATTCCTCCTTGCTGAAATAGCATTTTCAAGAATAAGTTTGGCACTCTTCTGGGTTGCAGATATTTTCTCTGATGTCATTTTCTTATCTCTGTGCATCACTCAGCATGGTTCACAAAAATTCTACATCTGGGAAAGAAAAGTGAACGAGTGAATTGATTTTTCCCTGAGTGTGGAATGCTTAGGCTTGAGAAGAAAAGCAGATACTATCTGTCTTCTAAGCTCCATGTTAGTCAGACCAGGACTGGACTAAATTTCAGCCACAGAATCTGTACTCCACAAATAATTTCCAAGTATTTATTCAGTTTTTTATGCTATTTTCTTACTCTGGGAGTAAAATTTCTTGGAAGGCATTTCAATTTTTGAACTATAGAAATAAGGCTGGTCTGAGGTCTGGGTAGATAGTTTTGTGATCTAAGTGCATGCCTGGCAGGTGCAAGGACTTAAAAGATCTCCAGTACCACAGGCCGTGTGGCCCTAGAACTGGGCTTGGTGGCACATACCTGTCATTGCAGTGCTGGGGTGGCTGAGACAAGAGGATCTAAACTGCATAGGGACACTATATCAAATAAATAAATTTTTAACAATTTTTAAATATTTTGAAGAAATGGCCAGTCTTTATCCGAATACCAATAATTCCAGGAAGAAAAATAATTCACAGGTGCTATGTTAAAGACATATGAGCATGCACACACACACATGCACACACACACACACACACCTCAGAAAGGCAGAGCATAATACTAAGGGCAGTAGAAACAGAAAATGGACAATTAAAAAGATAACAGTGACGATTCTCCCATATCTTACTTTTGCCTCTTCAAGTCCAGAGTCACAACTTTGCTAAAATAACATAGCAGCGTCACCTAGTGTGGTCACTGTAGTGTGTCTAGCACTCCAGCGTGCACTGCTCTCTTGGTGCGGTGCATGACGACTTCACCCCTGCAGCTCATGGAGGAGACACCATGCGTTTATGCCAACTGTGCAGAACCATTGCATGGACTGCTGCTGCATTCCACCCGCCACTCTGTCTGACTCACTGCCCATAACCTTGGGGCCCACTACAAAGCTTGTCTCCAAGCTGAGCCCCTTACTCCACCGAGCAGGAAGGCTCGCACAGACATGCCCTCAGCCTTAGCACACGAGTGACGGCAGACAAGACTCACTCTGCTGCAGAGAAGCCGAGCATGTGCTGTCCCCCCAGCTGGCCTCTGCGTGCCTTCCTCTTTGCTGTTCCCTCATTCCATTAAAACAGCCTGAGGCTGGCATAAGGGCATCCTTCCCTCCATGCAGTGGTCCAGAGAGTCTGGTGCCACCACATGGCTTCAGTGTTGTCTATCCTTGGCAACTCCAGTTTGCTTCTCTACCCCAGACATCTCCCAAAACCCAAGCTATAAGCAGCCCCTGGCATTCTATCTCTCTGCTTGAGATATAATGGAACAAGAATCTGTATGTAAGAGGGACAGAGCAGAGACACGCTATCCAGGACCACATCTCCTTAACGTCGGATCATATTGCTCAGAGGACAGAGGTCACTGAGTCTGGGTGACAGTGTGAATGAAAGCACTGAGGTTGTCTCTGGGCTGGAGAAGGCCCAAGTCTTTGCCTGTTTCTGCTGAGGTAGGGGCCACAGGGTGACGCTGAAGGCACAGGATGGCCAAACCATGAGACAGAGGCAACCCAGCTCTGATAAGTCTGGAGAGAGAGGGACACAGAATTGCCCAATGTGGACATTTACACTAGATTACAGGTGAGTAAGAACAAATACTTATCATGCTTTACTATGAGATTATTTCTGTATTATCAATGATACTTAAAGATTAGGGGTTAAGGAAGGTCCAACAAGTGAATACCCACTGATTCCCAGGAAAACAAACTCTAACCATGCAGAAGCTGCTCAGGCTAAAACTTTCACAGCCTTGGGGCCTCCTGTCTGTCACACATTTTATCTCCAGTTTACCTACAAATCTTACTGCAAACTTCAAATTAAATCCATATTCTGAGTATTGAGTGTTATGCAACTTTCCCGGTCACCACATTTTCTCTGAACTATTGTGGTATTTTCTCATTCGTATTTTCTGCTTGCACCTGGAGAACACTCTTTGTGTTAAGTGCTAATTCTCATAAGTTGCTTAGACATTGCTTGTCAGTTTCCAAGGGACAAGGAAGTGACCTCCATGCACCTGATCCCTCCACTCAAGCAGCTTTTATGATTAAAATACTGCAGTGGCTTCCTCTTCTACCCACGATCACACCCAGAGACCCAGCAGGTCCCTCACTGACCTGGCTATTCAATACCTTGTCATTTCTCCACAACACTCAGCACATTCACCTCGTTTCTCGGATGAAACAATGTTAGTCCTGCCATTTATATTTTTCACCTGCTTTTCTCTTGCAGTGATGTCTTCTATGTATTATGCATGAGTTGACTCCTTCCTATACTCCAGAATTTGGTTTTCTTCTGTACAAGGCCCAGGTGGCTAATGCATAAGGTGTGGATCCCTGGGTCTGTGCCCCTCAAAATGACTTACCATGCTTATGGAGCCCCTAGGCAGCAGCAGACAATGTGCCAGTGAGTAGATGCAGCCTTGTTCCTCTGAATATTATTTACAAGAGGAGCTGGATGGGTTTGAGCCATTAGCAAGAATTTTCTGGCTCCTGCGTAGTCAGGTTTTGGCTTACCTATGACCTCTGAAAGTGCACAGAGGAACAGTGACTTGGTAGGGCTCCACTTAGTAATTTGTGATTTTCAGAGGCCCAAACCCAGTGCACATTCTGTGGCAACTATGGGAACATATTGAGTTTTGGTGCCTCTGGTCCAGGAGTGTGCATACTCATTCTCCAGGCTGGGCATAGACGGCAGTGACCACAGGGGAGACATCTGACAGTCTGTGATTTTCTGTGTGGCCACATTCATCATCACAGAAAGTAGATTAGTGGATTAAATGTATTTACAAGATTCGCAGCTTGCTGTGGGCTTACTGGCATATAACTCCATCACAAGTGTAGGAACCCCTACATCATACGATGTTCAAAAGCTCTGCTTGGAATCTACTTGGTCAAATGTCTCTTGTGCCTCAAACAGTAGTGACCCAGGGCTGGGGAGATAGCTCAGTGCCATAAGGACTTGCCTGGAAAACACAAATTTGATCCCTGGTACCACATGCTTTGCTGGCCCTGGAACTGGGTGTGGTGGTGCATGCCTGTAATCCCAGTGCTGGAGAGGCTGAGACAGGAGGACCCCTATGAGTACAAGATGCAAAGTGAGACCTTCTGCCAAAAAATAAAAACTAAAACTAGATAAATAAATGAACAGTAATGCCTAACGACCTTGGGGTTCCTGTACTTTCCAAAGGCAGGTCACAGGCACAGTTTTCGCAGGTTATGTTGCAGGCAAATGAAAGGGCACATTCAGGTTTCCACAAAGTGCGTGCTGATGACGCCTCCACTGTATGTTCGAGTGCCCCTCTCTGGTCAGTGTGAGCCCTGAGCATGCCTTGGGCCAGCCCTGCTCTTCCTCCACCAGAACAAAACCAGAGCACGCCCAGACCATCTTACTGACTCGCAGCTGACAGGAGGGCCTTGGGCCTGCCAGTGCATTTTATGAAGCCCAGCCCCCAGTCATTGAGTAAATAAATGAATGAAGCATATCTTGTATTCTGAGGGCCAAGAGAAATGAGTCTTCATTCCAAATAAACAAGTACTTCCAGATGGTGCCAAGGCTCTTAGCTGACCATTGTTGAGAGAGGACTCAGGATAAACTGCCTGAAGGGAGCGCAGGTGGATGCTTGAAACTCTGCTTCCGCTCACCTTATGCTCCGCACACGTGTGCGCATGGCATTCCCGGAGCTCGGTGAGCAGTGTCACCTGAGCGTTATGTGTCCTGGGGCCTGGAGAATGTCAGCCAGGGTTCCCTGCCTCCCAAACACAGGGAGAACTGTCCGTCCTCCCCTGGGTCACACAGATTTGGCTTCAGCCCACAAAAAGTGTTAAATTAAATTTGGCACATTCTTATTTTATCTTGTTTGTAACTAATAAACCCTATTGCAAGTAACTGAATGTTAAATAATTTATGTGACAGTCCCAGAATTATTAAAATTTCAAGGGAAATTTAAAAAGACTCTTGTTCGCAGCATGGGCTCAACTGGTATGCTCGAAAGCCCTCTGCTCTGCAGATCCCAGCCCTAGCCCGCTTTGGATCTGTTGCCTGCCTCACCGGACACTGCTACCCATGGTAAGCCCATCAGCTAAGGCACCTGCGGTGAGACCTCTACGTCCAGTGTTCTCAGTGAAAATGTCCCCTGCGCTACACGGCATCCACGTAAGCGTGGAACGAGATGCTTTGTTGATTATGAAGGGAGCCGATTACGAAGATTGTCCCATGACAGAGCTCATTTGTAAATCACGGATTTGCTGTATGCCACAGACCCCAGCCACACTGGTCTCCAGACCACTCACTACTCTGACCTCTGCCTGTGGTGCAAAACTTGAAAGAAAAGAGCCAGCCAGTGGTACTCGAGAGCTCAGGATCCACCCATCAGTTTTAGTTTGTTTGCCGGTAGTCAGATAACCCCAGAGGTAAAGCTCTGGTTTGTTGATTTGTTTGTTTTTTGTTTTTTGTTTTTTTACCTGTACATGATATTTTTAATAGGACAGTTTCAAAAATTAATACATTTTACAATGCTATCTTCCTAGTGGTCATTCATAGTACAACAAGCAGACAGGTTATCTGGTCCAAACACTATTAATACCAATCTTTTCTCTTAGAATTAAGCAAAAGTAGCTGCATATATGTCTATCTATGTATTTGTGGAAGGACCAAATATATAGTGGTCCTTCCTTTGTATCCCCTTTTTTGTTTGGTTTTGTCAGATATGGGTATTCTATTAGCATTTAAATATTATAGGTGCTTGAATTTAGCAAAACACTCCAACACAGTCCAGCAGTTCACAATAGTAGCAGGTTATCCACAGGAGTTATTGACTAGAGCCTTTTACCGCTCAGCATATTAATATGGCTTTAGTTTATATACCACGTTTTCATACTTTTCTGCTGGATGGTTAAGACTGAGATAAAGCAAGATCTATATAAAAAGAAATCTAACTTTTATATGTGATAAGGTCAGTCAAATTCCCTCAGTATTTATCCTGTAACCCTGTACCGTACTTTGTAGATCCCTCCTTAGTGTCAGCCAAGTGGATGCATCACAGCCATTACTTGACCAATTTACTCTCTGTGAAAGCCTGAGAGAAAGTTTTCTCTCCATCTGATTCTCCTTAGCACACTATACATCATTGATCTCATTCCTCTGTGGCCCCATAATCTCTTTGATCAGAAAATTTGGGATACAACTGAGTTCCATGATGTTGCAGTACAGGTTCTCCTATGTCCTGAGTTTTCACTGACCTGGAAAGGCTAGGGCAAAAATGTTGGCTGACCTTGCAGCTCTTCCATTTCTCCAATTTTTGATCTGCAAACTTAGGTTGTTAACCCTCCAGAAGAGAAGCTGACTATTACCCTGCAACATATGCAATTCAGTTTACCCTAACTATCTGTCTAAATATCAAACATCTTAGGCATTGTGTGGAACAGGTATTTTCCATCAAGCATTGGCATATTGAACTTTAAATCCTTACAGAATATGAGGAAAAAATTGAAAAACTAGGAATAAATATATATGTTTGCACAGAAATTTAGAAATCTAACCATATACAGCATTGTTGTAGGACAGTCCTATGACATATTTTTTCTTGTGTCTTTTTCATTTATTACCCATTTAAAAGAAAACCTTTTACTTGGTAATAATTTGTATGTCATGACAGAAAGTATTTAGCAGACCAGAATGACAGGCATACCAAGCATCACCCTTTTATTACACGTTGCTATCTTCAGTGCAGTTGATTGGTTCACAGGCATCAGCATATACAGATAGTCAGGTTGAAAATCCTACCAGTGGGACTGGGGAGATGGCTCAGTGGAATAAGTGCTTGCCTGGCAAGCACAAGGGCCTGGGTTCAATCCCTGGTTCCATCAAAAAAAAAAAAAAAAAAAATCCTACCAGTTACCAGCTACTTTCAAAAACCTGGTTAAAGCTCTGATTCAGTGTGAGCCATGAAGTTCTTTACCACACTTTGCTGTCCCCCTTTTGAGCAAGTGGTCAGGACTGCTCCAGGGGCAGCAGTGAACCTGTCTCTTCATTGGCCCTGTGTCCCCACACCACAGCTCCTCTGTGTCAATTCTCTATACACTTTGTTTACTCTTTATATAAATATATGTACTAAAGGCTCCATGTTAAAAAAATAAATATATAAATAAAAATTAAAAACAAATAAATAAATAAAATGCAGTTCCTTTCCTAGGCCTATGGTGCAGGCCCCACCACCGGGCACACTGAAATGGCAATTGACAGTAGGTGTGGTGGCACATGCCTGTAATCCCAGCTCTTGGGAGGCTCTAAACAGGCAGATCACTACAAGTCGGATCTAGTCATGAGACCCTGAACTCCCTGTAGACCCTTCCCTAAGGTACATAAAATAAAATAAAATGCAGCTCTTTCAGCACTTCTAATATTTTTTTTTCTTCTTCTTCTTCTTATTATTATTATTCTTGTACTTTTCTGGACAGTTTGCCATCCTTCAACTAGGTTTAACAATGTGCTTTTTTTTTTTTTGGCAGATCTGGGGATTGAACCCAGGCCCTTGTGCTTGCCAGGGAAGCACTTATTCCACTGAGCCATCTCCCACCGCCATCAATGTACTCCATTCAAAGTGTTTTTTCCTACCTCTAAGGAAACTTAGGATAGTGGGGCAAAGATGTGTTTGAATAATTTGTATGTCCGAAGGGCCAGGGATAATATCAAACAGACTCTCAGTAGATATTTGCTGAGTATATTTTCATTAACTTATTGCTATTTTGTTCAGTATTTTATTTCATTCATTGGTGTTTTTGCATTAACTAGATGTATATGTACTTCTCCTCCTAAAAAAAATTAGACTGCAAGTGAGGAATACCCACCTTAGTTACCTTTCTTGTACTGAGGCCAAATACTCAACAGCCAAGGTTAAAGGAGGAAGAGTTGCATTTTATGTCAGAGAGGTTTCAGCCCCTAGTCCACTGGCTCCAAGCAGGGTGGAGCATGGTAGTGGAGGAACAGTCCCTGGTGATAAGTAGGTAGGTAGGCAGGCAGGAAGCAGCAGAGCACCTTCCTTCCTTCCTTCCTTCCTTCCTTCCTTCCTTCCTTCCTTCCTTCCTTCCTGTTGTGTCCCACCGGGTCACAAGCCCACTGACTGTGCCATTCACACCCAGGGTGGGGCCTCTATTATCCAGCCAGCACAGTGCTAAAACAGTGTAGTCATCACACACCCTTGATCAGCTGCCTCTGCAAAGCCCAAATTGAGAGAGTATCCAGATCCAAGCCTCACCGGTGCCCAGCACACAGAGGCCAGGAACCATATTTCAGAATTGCCAGAATTGCAGGAAATATTTGCTGGATGATTAAGTGGATAAATGAATGGCAGTTTAGTGGAGATACGTCGTCCTTCCCAGCAGCCATGAAGCTGTCACCATGGTTTCTTATGGTTATTTATTTTAGTGTCAGAAATAGTCTGGATGTACACTTTTGTTAATGTGGGTTCCAATATTTTGTTTGCAAAAGTAATAACCTCTGGATAAAAACTATATTTAGCTTTGAAAACTTTAAGCAAATTATTAGCATAAATGAGTATTTTCAGAGACCTCGAGGCATCAACACTGCTGGAAGTTTTGGGAAAGAAATTATTAGAAAAGAATGCTGTATTTTCCAATTATTTCTGGAAATAGTCAGCAAAATAAAATCGCACTTATTATTTTCACCTTTCTAAGGGGTTATTTTTTATTTCTTTCCCTTTGGGAGAAAAAGAACTGATATATGGCTGCACAGATAGCTCCGTGGCATAAGTGCCCACCTGGCAAGCACAAGATCCTGGGTTTAATTGCTGGTACAAATAAAATAAAGAAGTGGTATATTGCATCACTGTTATTGTGAAACTGCATGGTGAAAATGCACCATCAAAATAAGTTAGCATTGATCTCCTCAAATTAAGGAGTTACCGTGGGAAAGCACACCTTTCAAAATGCATCAGCTACCATTTTATTTATAGAAATGAAAAAGCCTGGGGCTGGTGAATCTCCCTTCCCATGTTGGTTTACACCTATGTCTAAATTAATTGAGGTAGATTATTGTTTGTCCATTTCATAAAAATTCTTCCAGGAAAGCTTTGCGTGTTGGGTGCTTCTCTTCAAATTACAGTGTCTACAATGTACATATTGCAATGCTCATTAACTCGAGGAGGAAAGGTCCACAGTCTAAATACAAGCCAATGATACTATTTTGGCTTGTTCTTTTTTCTTAACCTTTTGTTTTGTTTTGTTTTTTTACTTTTTGAGATTTTAACTTCTTTTCAGTCCATTTGTTTTGAAGGAAGATGTGTAGCCCAGGCTGGCCTCAGGTCACAGTCTTCCTGCCTCAGGCACCAAGTGCTGGCCCCACAGTGCTGCCGCCACACCCAGTGCAGGGTGGAACTTCAGAATCAAACTAGGTTCCGTAGCCAACTATAAGGATGGAGGCAGAGACTCGAATAGCTGCTGCATTAAGTCGCAAGTGGCAGAGGAGTTCTGATATAACTTCTACCCAAGTTCACAGATCAATGCTAGTTGTGTTTATAGAATGCTGATATTGTCTACCCACAACTGCAAGCTTTTAGATCACCTCGTCCTAAACTTTCAAATGATGGACCTAAATGAAGTCTACAGTTTCAAGCTATCAACACTACTTTTCAAAATTGCAAAGAATATTTTTCTAGAAAAACATATTTTTATAAGAGGATTGACACAAATGAATGTACTATAAATGTTTTATTTAAATGAAAATCTAGAAATTAATACAATTTTGCCACTATCAATTTTATGTTTTCTAATGTAAAGCACAATATAAACCTGAGTTGTTTCTCTGTTTCTGAGTCCTTGATAATCTCTTCAATGACTTCACTTTTACTCAAGGTTAATATGAACTTCCAGTAATATTAAAGTCTTATCCACTTACAGTGCTGCCTAGTCTTCCATGCAAGAAATACACATGAGCTGTGAATTTTAGATACAACAGGCAGAATCCAACACACCTGAAGGAGTAGGAGGAGTGGTCCTGCTTCTTCTCCACGCCCTCCTTCTCCTCACTTGTCTCCTCTCTTCCATAGCTCTGCTTTCCTTTCTTCTTTCCTTCTTTCTTTTTAGATTTTTCAATTTTATTGTATAAGGCTGGGGAGATGGCTCAATAAAATAAGTACTTGCCTGGCAAGCACAAGGGCCTGAGTTCAATCCCTGGTTTGGCAAAAAAAATAAATAAATAAAATAAATAATAATAATAATAATAACATTATTGTAGCCACAGCGCAATACCTTGCCCTCTTCTGCTGCAACATGCTATATCCAATTAAGTTCAGGAAGAATCTGCCAGCTTTTTGTTCCTTACTATCTAATATTTTTAACTATCAATGTCTGTAATAGTATCTCCCTGAACCTGTTACTGAAATATATTTGCAAACAAATGCCTTTTTCCACATTTATGCACTGCATCAAGTACAAATTATGTACTCAAAAATCACACACTTAGAAAGTTTAAGATTGTTCTCTTCTATGCATAGCAAATAACTACTAAACATGCTAACATTTCTTGTAAAGATGTTACCTATCTGCCACCTGTCAGTGCCAATGTAGATCACTCAATAGGCTCATGCACTAAGTGTTGTAGGGATATGGAGTACAAAATTGTTTTTGTTTTCAGAACTGGGGATTGAACTCAGGCACTTGTGCTTGCTAGGGAAGCACTTACTCCACTGAGCCACCTCCCCAGCCCCGCACAAATTTTGTACCCAACTGACTTGCAAAAAGAGAGTGTTTTATGAAGAATGATGATATAAAATAGCTAAAATCTAGAAGGAATCACAGATCAATGTTCCTCCAGTGCAATATGTAACACACACACACACACACACACACGCACACACACACACACTTTGAGTAATTTAGAGTGATACTTCAGTCCATGGACTTAATCTGTTCCAAAATTTTGGATAAAAGCCCACATTTCAGTCTGTGTGGGAAAGACAGCTGCAGTTGTGTTTGTCACCTAACACAGTTTGCAAACAAAAACATAATTTTGCTGTGCTCTTCTGTTGTAGAACAAATTATTAGCAAACAATAGTGCTTGTGAGTCAAGGTTCCACTATACCGGAGAATACTCACGGAGCCTGAAAGACAGGGAACTCCCCCGTCACTGCAGAGGACCATCCAGCTGTGCACTCTGGATGGGCAGTCCTAGCTGTCTGGTGTGTCTGAGTGGCTATGGCCTAAGCTGGGCTTGCTACTACACAGGCTTCTCTACTCAGAGTAACTCGAGAACATGACTAATCAAAGGGTCTTGAGTGTAAGTTCCTCTCAAACAGTGGATTATCTGAAGAGCCCTTCTCTCTGAACTTCTGGTTACCAGCACACAAGCGAGGTTCTTTTGTTGTGAACATCTGCCTTCATCCAGGACTCTGTGAGTGGGAATTTCATCTCGAGTGCCTCTGCCTCCTTACCCTCCTTGCCTTCATTCAGCGCTGGAGTGATTACTCAAGAGCACAAATGGTCAAGGGAAGAATCTGCATAAACAAGATGCTTCTCCCTGCCCACCCATACCTACATTTATTTCCTCTGCGCTGCAGATCCCTTATTCACAAAGGGTCCCATTAATCTTCTCTTCCATCTCCCGAGACCTGTCTGTCCTTTGGCCTGGAAAGAGGGGCTGCACTTAGAGCTAAAAGCAAGCTTACTTCCATAATCTATGGGCTGAGACTTTTCTTAGTGTCCTCTGTGCCTGGCACTGCTCTTGCCCACACTGACATGAGTGTACTTGGACCCTGTGGTGTCCTCCACACTGCACCCACTTTGGCCCACAGTGTTGCATTTGTGAGAATGTGGAGAGCACCCCGGAAATCAGGAAGGGAGGGGCCAGGGCCTCTTATTTGAATGCTTCACACAGACACAGACACAGACACACACACACACACAGACACACACACACACACACACACACAGAGCAAGCCTTCCAGAAGGTCCTGGTGTCAGCCCTCACCCTTACTGAAATAGGTGGGCATGCTGCTGTGTAAGCAGCACTGTCTATGCATTTCTTGGGTTCTAGTCCCTTCTGTGGACTGGCCACTCTAGCTGCCACACAGACCCTGTTCAAATAAAGACTCACTCTGGTGTCCTGTAACTGCTTGAAATTGATTTCTCAGGTAGTGTGGGGTCTACATGCCCCACAACTCTACTTGGTGTTTCTGTCCTAAGTGGTGTGGGCAACACAGCTGCTAACAACAGAGCTCTAGGGCCAGAAGCCAACAGACACAGAGAATCAGAGCCTAGAACAGTTGACCTAGTGCCTAGCACATGCTGATGCCACACCGTGATGGCCCACAGCACCCCTGATTAGTGAGGTCAGGACCAAAGGCTGAGAGAACTTCACTAGCTCATAGCTTCCAGCTGAACTGAGCAGAATAATCTTCATTCATTGGCAGCAGATCACCAAGGATGAACACAGCACTGTGGCTCAAGCTCCTTCAAGGGCACCACCTCTGACACACCGGACCACAGGGGACCCTGGGACCTTGCAGACCTCATCTGTGGCTCCAGTTCCTGTCCTCAGCTCCTGCACCTGGTGCTGGCTTCGGGTCTCCTTCACTGCCAGACACAGGTCTGAGTACTGTTCCTTCCATGCACTTTCCTCCAACTCACATGAAGTGACAACCAGTGAATCTTTGGTCAAGGGAAAACCCACTGAAAATTTATAACTTCGCTTTTTCTTCATTTTCTAGTAATGAAAATTGGGGACAAAATAGATTTTATTAATGGCAAGTAAAAATGTCACCTCTATTTATCCCTGTGTTTAAGTGATTGACATTTAAACATATGATAAACATGTATCAGTAAAAAACATATTTTCTTTTCGTTCTAACATTTAATTTTTAGTAAACATTATTGTATTTATTTTCCTTAATATTAAGTATATTTGGTATTTAGTAAACAATACAGTTGTTCATACTTAAAACTGTACAATTCAATGGACTCAAATTACTTGAGAGCTACACACAAATAAAAGTAAAACTTTAATGAATGCATTGCACTAAGTGCAAAATGCACCTTTCCAGAATTTTATTTACCTTGTTAGAAGCACAGGTCCTAAAGACTTGCATAGCAATTAGGAGAAAAGCTGGGCTTCAGAAGCTGAGCTCTCATGATATTTAGAAAGCAGCAGAGTGGCAATTTTGCTGTCTTTATGAGTGTTTGGCTTAAACTGGGTATTGATGGGTTTGGACCTCATTGCTAAATGGATAGAGAAATCTTTTCTCAGAGCAATTAAAGAGACCAAAGGGATGATGAATAATGAGATGTCTGCAGAAAGGGAGGGCAGCGTCTAACAGGCCTGCCAGCTCCACTCCTCAGAGCAGCCCTCACCAGGAGATCTGATTAGGTTAGGATGCACAGCAGCCCGGGCTGACCAGTTGCACGCCCACTCCGCCTTCGGGGCAGGCTTCAACCTCCACTGCTGCACAGTGGGGCCCCGCTTCCTGGAGGCTGTGTGGGCCACACAGGAGACATCCGTGACCGACTTGTCTTCCTGTTAGTCTCTCCTTATCTCCTGTGCTCGCACTGGGGCTGCTGCAATAAGCTGGACGGTGTTGAGACGGTTCTGAATTTATGTGGCTTTTTCAGGATTCCTGTCCACACAGTGACTGGTCTAGTAATCAGTTTCAGAAAACAGATGTGAGCGGGGTTCCCCACAGAGCCCCACAGACGAATGATGCGCAGCAGCCGCGGCTACCGGAGGATTACTGCCGCGCCGCCACCGTCCACGGGCACAGCAGCCGCAATGCGCACCCTCGTGAGGACTGGCTTCCCATCACCCTTATGTCTCCTCCAGGAGAGCAGCAGCACTCCCTAATCTGTCTTCAACTCCCCAAAAACAAATTACAGAGCTGCAAATTGAGTCGACCCACATATAGTAGCTCAATTCTGAGCCCAGTTAGTCACAGAAAGAAAACTATTTCCTTGCACTACGGTGCTGCAGGGGTCCCTGAAGCATATCCTTGACGAACTTCCAGGCCCTCACATAGGAGCAGCTCTTCAGCTCGTCCAGAGCAGCTCAGCGATCTGGCCGTTGCTACTCTTGTGACAATGCCACATACCTGTGTGACGCTTCCAAGATGAATACTCCCCAGGAAGAACTCGGCATCTTTCCAGCTGGTGACTTTAAAGACATTGTCTTCACAGTTTCTCAGCATTAAATATGATGTCCAACTGGCTTGGTTGTCATTCTTAACTAAGTGAACCTCATGGACGCCTTGTGACTCAAACCAGATTACCTTCAAACCACAAAATTGTGAGCCCTGTTTACACACCCTGGCTCTAACACAGCACCACAGGCAGGAGGGGGGACCTTCCACCGATCTCTTCCACTAGCCCAGGGAAGAGCTAGCAATCAGGAGGTAAATCCACCTTCAAAAGTGTGAAGTGTCTTGAAACACAAGCAAGAAGAGCTAAGGGCCTCACTGCTGGGATCCTTCTGAAAAGCAGTAGGATTCTGAGGTTGGCCTGATGTCTCTGTCATTACGGTGGTGTTCGTCAGTGGACAAATCTGGAGACATTCTCTTAGATAAGTTTACATTCTTGTTTCTGTGTAAATGCTTAGAATAGTGTCAGGAACACCGGGTGGCTACCGAGGAACTCAATGAAGCACAGAGAGTGATAGTAAGTAACAGTTTCTTCATACACACAACAATTGATGCCTTCTGAAGCATTATTTTCTATAATCCATTGACAAGATGTTCGTAGTCTCACAGAGGAAAACAGCAGAGAATTCATAGGACCAATATATCAAAATTAATCTATTTTAAAAGCTGTTAAATTAACACTTTTCAAGACAGCACAGTCAGTACACCAGGAATTTTTCTAGGTGTTTCACACACATGATGCAGTTGAAACTTCTCACCAACTTAGACGATGCCCCGTGTTTGTATCTCAGTGGTGCACAAGAGCAAGGCAGAGTCCAGCGCGATCCTGCCGCCCTGGGTGCCATGGCTGCTGTGCGGTAGACACCAAACGCCAGCCAGGTCGCTGGACAGTGATGCTTGAGCTAGCCAGGAACTCAAACTGTGCTCTGGAGAGGTCGGTTTACAGTTCGAGAAGTCCAAGGAAAGCAGAGCTGAGCAACCCGGAGATGACCACAGGAGACAACACTTTAGGAGAACTCAAAAAACACTCAGAAAAATGTCCCAGCTCTGCCCACACGGCCCACTGTCACATGGCTGAGGAAGCAGGTTCTCTCTCAGTGCGCCTTGCCAGACTTCTCTCAGCCCAGGAACCAAGGCTGAGGCCTGCTGATTCCATCCTAACATGACAACGACCTGCCTTAGAAAGAAGGCATGACAGGAAGTGCTCACGCTGGTGATGCAGCAGGGGGTAGGGTGTGCCCACACATTCCCCCAGTGCTGGCTTCACTAAGCTCGCCGCTGCCCTATGAGGAAATCAGGCTGCCCTGTGGACTCTCCATACACCTGAGACCCCTCTTCACATGGCAGTAGCAAGTTCCAACCTAGGGAGGGAACAATGAATTTTCCTGCTCTTGACCTCTGACTGGTGGACTTTCTTCAGCACTGGTGCTTACAAACTGAACCTCAAGCTTCTTTTTAACTTAGTCAATCACGGTGTTGTAGTTTTGGGTTGTGCAGTAGAAATAATACAATACAGGACACTTTATTTATAAGATTATTGTGTACCAGTCACACAGAGTCATATACAAAGAGTACAGGAAATATGTCCCCACATTAACAACACAACAATACAGCTGAGGGCCTGGACCCCACAGCAACATCGTGCATGAGATCAGCTGAAGACCTAGAGCCCATGACAATGACCCTCGGGAGTCCAGCCTGAGGCCTAGCACCCATGAAGGTCCGTGTCCCATGCAGGTTAGTTCCATTGTTTTGCTCTGGAAAGGCCCCAGGGTCAGTGGTGGAAGCCAGGAAGTCTGTGCCCATTGGTGAAGGATCTGTGCCAGCAATCTGAGGGATCTGCACTGGAGCCAGGAAGCAATGCTCGAGGTAAGGACCAGAGTTCCCCTGAAAAGTAAAGCAGGGTGCTGAGCTCCACGGAGGATGAGAACAACTGAGTTTCCATCAGGAAGGCCAATGTGACAAACTTCTCCAGTAGACTGAGCTGTGCACCTTCTTCCCCTCCAGATCCAGGAACTGATGCTCCAAGTAAGGCCCAGTGCTGTGACAAAGTGAGCCGAGGCCATTTCCAGCACAACAAGTCCCACGCTCCTTCAGTGAGAACAGCATGCTCATCAGGAAAGCCAGGAGGACAAGACCCCAGAAGAATGAACAGTTTCTCAGCTGCAGCAACCCTCAGGTGGGCTTCCTGCACTCAGCACCATACTGGTTCAGTTCAGCTGGGTATTACAAGATGACCACCACACACTGTATTTTTAATCACAGTCTGATCAGTACTGAGAATATTTCAATAAGTATAGCATTTATTAAGCAACAATGACAATCCACTTCCTTCTCGTATGAAAATATACTTGAAAATTAAGTCTGCTTCTCCTTTCCTTTTAACTGATGATGCAGTCTAACCTTGTGCAAAAGACAAAAAATCAAAGCAGAGAATATGTATTGAGTGTACCTATGACCCAGCAGTAAATTCGCTGCTCTAGCTTTCTGATCTCACATTTATGCCAGCAATTATTCAGGGAAGGAAATATCATTGCAAGAATAAAAGGAGATCTTGAGAAAACTGAAATATAAGTCTTACTAGGTTTGCTTGAAAAACGAAAATCATGGTGATCTTTATCCATAAATAAGAATTAAGTAACAACAAATAATGCATTGATTGATACCATTAAAGTTATAATTGCAAATGCAGCATAATTTAAAGATTTATTGTTCAATGAGCATATATACAACATTTCAATAAAATGAATTGTGTTCACCCATCTTTTGGTTATTAGATTCGATCTGAGGATGCAAAATCAAATGAATTCTGTTTTACTTACATGCCAGTGTTAGAGATTTAGAACATGTCTTCCAAGGAAGAATGTCACTAAGGTCCTTACAGCCATCTGGCCCTGCTTCAGACAGTCCAGCTCTGCCCATCCCTAGAGGAGGACACTGTGCCACCAGGTTTACAGTCGAGCTTAAAATTCATGTCCTGGAGCTTTCAGGCTACACTGATGGCAGCCGGAGCCACAGCAGATGCTCAAAACCCAGATGGGGACCTGGCCCAGGCACAGTGGGATTTGGGCAGAGCAGCTGAGGATGCCCATGCCGGTGTCACGTCTCCCTCCACACTAAGCCGCTAACCTCTGATGGTGCTGCCCTGCGATCACCTGGGAGCTTAGGCCAAGAGGAACAGTGTGGTGTGAAAGTTGCGTGTATCCTAGCAGCAGGAACCACGCTAAGCATGAGCAGGACGGCATGAAGTAGGTGATGCCAGGATTCGCCAGCCCGCTGAGCCCCTCAGAATTGTGGGCAGTCTGGAGTCGCCCCAATGTGAAACAAAATGATGAAATGGTTTCAGGTAAAAAAAAAAAAAAAAAAAAAATGACTCCATAATCTCCTTGTTCAGAAAATTTGGGGCTAGAGGAAAGAGATTGATGTTCTATAGTGTGCCTGGGGAGGGTCACATGAAAAGAAAACTTTCTCTCAGGCTCTCACAGAGAGCAAATTGGTCAAGCATTGGCCGTGACTCATTCACATGGATGACACAGACAAAGGATCTACAGAATAAGGTACAGGATTACAAGATAAACCCTGAGGGGACTTCACTGATTTCATCAGAAACAAAAACTGCATGTTTTGGTAAGTAGGTCTTGCTCTATGTCAGTCTTAACCATCCAGCAGAAAAGTATAAAAATGAGGTATACACCGCGGGGCCATAATAATAAGTTGAGCTGTAAATGGCTATGGTCGACAACTTCTTCAGATAACTCACTATTGTTGTGGAATGCTGGACTGTGTTGGATTGTGTCATCGAGTTCAGGTACCTACATTGGTTGAATGACAATGGAGTGCCCATCTTTGACAGTTTAGACAAAGGAAGGGCTATAGAAAGGAAGAATCATGATGTGTGTGTATAGATAGTACAGTTGGGATAGATACGTCATGCTTCTACATAATTCTATGAGAGGCAAGATTTGCACTAATGGTGGTTGAACAGGATATTATGTCGGCTTCTAGTACTATGGAAAACCACTAGGAAAATAACAAGGTAGAAAGTATTAACTATTGAATCTGTGATATAATTCAGGTATAAAAAATAAGATATGTAAACAGCCACACTCTCTTAATTTATTTATGAGACATCTGCTATAATAATTTCTGTAAGTATGATATCATGTGTGCACCTTGTACAATACCAAAACATTATGAAAAGAGTTTGCAATGTATTAATTTATTGAATCTGTCTTGTTAAGGTGTCTTAAAACTGTCTCATTGATATTTGTACTTCAATAAAATAAAAAATAAATTAAAAATAACAAATTTTTCTATTTCAAAAAATGACTCACAAGGTTCACAATTTTTAAACAAAAATAATAAATATTCTTTTATTTATTTGTTGTTTTGTCTTTTTAATAATTTTATTGAGAAACAAATAGCAATGAGACAGTTTCAAAACTGATTAGTAAGTCAGTATCAAAAATAAATACACTGCATATTGTTGTTTTCATGGTTATTCATTGTACAAGATGCAGACACGATATCCTGTCCACAAACACTATTAGAACAGGCTTTTTATTCATTAAATTAAGAGAATGTAGCTGTATATCTATCCTATTTTGAATATACAGATACAAAATGGTTATTCATTTGTATCCTGTTTCTGTTTTGTTTTGTTAGAGAAGGGTGTCCCACTGTCATTTAAATATTGTAAGTGTGTGAATTCAGCAAAATAGCCCAGTAGTCCTTAATAGTAGTAGGTTTTCCACAGGACTGGCAATGTCAGAAGTTGTTGACTTGAGCCTTTTACAGCTCAGCCTATTAATATACCTTTAGTTTTTTTTTTTTTTTTTTTTTTTTTTTTTTTTTTTTTTTTTTTTTTTTTTTTTTTTTTT
>PVKA01015046.1:0-50972 GCA_004027165.1 Ctenomys sociabilis
TTTTTTTTTTTTTTTTTTTTTTTTTTTTTTTTTTTTTTTTTTTTTTTGGTCTTTTCGAGACAGGGTCTCACTGTGCAGTTCAGGCTGGCCTTAAGCTCACTTTGTAGCTCAGGCTGGTCTCGAACTCACCAACAATCCTCCTGCCTCAGCCGCCCGAGTGCTGGGATTACAGGCATGCGCCACCACGCCCGGCTAGTGAAATCTTATATTGCTTGCAATTTGTTTTCTATCACTGTTTTGTATTCTTTGAAAAATAAAAACTCTCTCTAAATTCCTAAAGGTAAACTGCAGGATTTATGTCCCATGAACAAGATCAAATTATGTAAAAAGAGACCTTGGGGATAAAATAGCTTCTGGGAAATGAAAAGAACCAAACATGGACTAAGCACTAGTAAATTGTACATAGAACCTAACATAACCAGATGCTGATTTTTTGATGCAGGTGGTGGTCAGGTTGGTAAGAGGCTTGTCTCAGGGGAAGTGTTCTCACCCATGCACTCCCAGGGAGGAAAGACTGACTTAATTCCATGACCCAACCTGGCTTATCCCAGAGAGCAAGAGAGGACTGTTAGAAATAGGACCGACTGGCTTACCAGAGTTCAGAATCTCCTGCAACTTGGCACTCACCAAATAACCTTCTGACCATAATTTGACATTTGCTTTAGACTTCTTCAAGGAGATGGAAATGGGCATGGAGTTCCTTTGGCAGATATCATTTTTACTGTAGACGTATAAATTGGCAATGTGGTATGTAATGCCAAGTCTTGTGGGCAGGCTTACAGTTGGCCTGTGAGGGTCAGTTGAACTCTTGAGTGACTGAATCAAGACCACAGCTTAACAAGCCACTGGGCAGGACTTCTGTGCATGTATCTGCCAAGTGAGCTCATCTTCTGAAGGGATTAGGTAAC
Source organism: Ctenomys sociabilis (assembly GCA_004027165.1). Lineage (NCBI taxonomy): Eukaryota > Metazoa > Chordata > Mammalia > Rodentia > Ctenomyidae > Ctenomys > Ctenomys sociabilis. The sequence goes on from PVKA01015046.1 coordinate 909, forward strand.
CTTCAACTAGTGTCCTCACACCCCTGCCCTGACCCCTTTTTTGTAATCCTAATCCCCTCTTGCTAGTGAAGAATGCACTGCCCTGGGGTGTAAGGTGTTTTCCCCAAATCACATAACCTCTAGGTAGCTGATAAGATCAGGACCTGATCTTTCCACTCAGGCCACTTTTCTGAGTAATATTCGGGGGCTTATCCTGGTATTTCTATTAAAATGAGCATGCTCTGATCACATTGTTCTATTCTGCAAATGTTCAAACAAGAAAGTCTTCACTTGACAGCTCAGGAACTCTGTAGGGATTTAAGGCCATTGAAGCAGTCCTAGAAGTTTCCCCTCTCCTCCTAGGATGTGTTATGGGCACAGTCCAGGTAGATCCTTTCTTTGTTTGCATATAAACTAAAATGGAACCTTGGAGTTAAGCATGTCAAGCAGTAGCTATGAAAATCTAATGACCATAGTATAGTCAGAGTTTGTGAGGGAAACTATGTAATGCAGGACACACAATCTATAGGATTATTTTATAGTGCCACTCAAAGAGTCAAATAAAAAAAAAATTGCAGGAAATCTGTCCACACATTAGAGTCCCAAGGAATCCACAGAGGACCTGGATCCCATGGCAATGTCCTTCATGCTTATAGCTGAAGCCCTAGAGTGCACTACAGTGTCTCATACAAGTCTGTCTCATGGATCTGCCTTGGGAAGGGCCAAGGTCAAGGGTGGACCTGTGCCAGTGGGCTAGGGGATCTGCAGTGGAGCCAGAAAGTAACACCAAAGTTTCCCCCAAAAGTGCCACAGCCATCTCAGCAACAATGAGATCCCGCGCTCTGCTGATGGTAACACAGCATTCATATCAGGAAGCCTGTGGGACCAGAGGGCTGGCAGAAGCACCTCCTCCTCTCAGGTTCTCTTTCTGTGCTGCTGGCAACACTCCTCAGGTCCGCCCCCCACACCCAGCACCACACTGATTCAGTTCAGCTGGGCATTCCAAGCGGACCATCGGTTGTCAATCCACCATACATATTTTCATTTATCATACTTTCATCTTAAGAAACTTCATGCCATTAGCAGTCACTCCGTCCTACTCCAGCTCTGGGCATCCACCAATCTACTTTATGTCTTCATAAATCGGCCTGGTCTATAGGATATATTTAAGTAGAATCACAGCATAGCTGATCTTTTATGATTGCTCTTTTGTGCCAAGAAGGTGGTGTTGTGGGAGGCAGGGAGTGTCCTGCTGTGAGTGATTTCTTGTCCTGCAGATCACTGCTTTCAGGCTGATCTCTTTTCCCCAAGTGACTCCATTTCATAAAGCAACAGCTTGTACCACACTAAGTACAAATTTTGAGGCAGCAGAATGTCTTGTTAACTCAGCTGTGCCAACAGAGAACCATTAGATGCTGGACATACCAAACTTATTCAAAAAACAGCCCCCGGATCCACATCCACTGTATGATCATAAAGCATAACCCGATAAATAAATTAACCTTGTTAATAAAAAATTGCTGCCTAAGGGTCCGGATTTGATCCCTGGACTACCATGCTAAGTCAGACTGGGTGTGGTGGCATTCACCTATAACCCCAGTGCTTGGGAGGCTGAAAACAGGAAAATCACTATGAGTCTGATCTGTGTAGTGAGACCCTGTAGATCCTGCACTGAAATGCATAAAAAATTTCATGTCTATAAAAGTATCAAGTATACATGGGCATATGATGTATCTGAGTTATAGTCAAGAAAACCAGGCCTGGAATCTTATTGGATAAAACAGGATAAGCAGACAATGCAGTCCCTTCCCCTGTATCATGTAAGAGGAGGGAGAGCCGACACTGGGTGCAGTGGTGCATAAGATCTCATGAGACTTCCTGGTGTGTAAGGAGGTCAACACACCACGATCTCCAGCTATCTTTACTGTGCTCAGCTTGGCTTCATGTGCTTGGTGCCACCCTCAGCAGCCTGCCATCTACTCTCCTGCTTTCACCAATTGTGCTGGCAGCAAGCCCCAGGTCTCCTTGGTAGCTACCTGGTGACTTCCTGCATCTCTGTGGCCTCTTGGCCTTGGGTTCCAGTTCTTCTTTTTTCAGTCCCACAGCCACTGTTAACCCCTTCTTATGACTGTGTATAGCTGTGTGTGACTTGGGGGCTGCCACTATATATTAGGGAGTAAGACTGCAGCAAAAGAACTCGTGGCTGCCTTGCTTATTGACTACTGAGTGTCCCTTGGGACACTTGGCCTGATCAGGCTGACAGAATTGATGCAGCTCATGGAGTCATTTTTATGCAATACATTCTGACATTGCAGAGAGAGACACAGATGGGTTTGGTCTATGTTACTGGCATAGCTCATGCTTGACAAGCATGTGTCAACATTTCACTACTGGTACTATGAAGATGTGAAGAATTCTTGTGGCCAAAGCCCTGAAGTTCAAACTATGCTGATGATGTGCTTTTGAGGTCAATGTTCCTTTTCATTATTCCAGTGAATTTTTGGGAAAGAGTTCCCATGGTATAACATTTTAGCTAAGAGAATCTTTGCTATTCTCACTTTAATCTAAATAATACTATGTGTTGAAGACTCACAATTGCTTGCTCTTTCTGTTATCATGTTACCTTTTGCACAGCTTGGCCCTACACACTCTCCCTCCATCAGTCAGTTCAGGCTCTTTCTGCGGTCCCATTGAGATTGCTGCTCTCAGCCTAATTGTCCACTGACTCAGGCTGGGGGTATAGCTCAGCAGTTTAAACGTCTGCCTGGCAAGCAAAAGGTCCTGAGTTCAATCCCTAGTACTGAAGGGGGGAAAAAAATCAAAGAACCATCTACCGCCTCCGCCTCAGTAGCACAGAGATCAGCCCAGGTAACCTTTCTTCAAGTTTGCAAGCACAGCAAATGGTTCTGTCTCTAAGCTTCCAAGCACCAGCTCAGAGCTTAGCCTGGAATCTTTAGTGGATTCCAGTTATTACTCAAGTGTTTCTGTGGTGATTGGGTGCTGCATGAGGACAGGGACCAGGCCTTCCTCATTTTATCCCTCACCTACTCCAGCTGCCATACTCTATAATCAATAAATGCATTGTAGATTGAATTGAATTGTTGCAGCTCAAAAAATGTCACCTCAGTCATCTGATTATCAATATTGAAGGCACATGTTGATCAGATGATGACAGATGGGGAATCCTTTGAAGTTCTTTTCTATGCTTGAAAACTAGATTCACCTTAAAGGAATACAATTGCTTTCAATCTTACTGAAATTTAATTAACAAAGGGAAATAAGTTCCTATCACAGAGAAAGAAAGTGAAAATCAGATATCACATTCATAGCACAGGAAACATCATTTTAGGACATTATCTACACTTCCAATCCCATCCATTTTAAAGACCATTTACTCTTCTCTAAATTTCTCTCACATCCTATCCCCTCTTTCCTATGAATATTGTTCTACATATTCCTGAATCTCTTTGCATTAAGTATTTACCTTACTATGATGTTTCCATACACATAAACAAATGAATACATTTTATGCCCTGATAATCTCTCTATTGACAGTTTATTTCAGCACACTTAATGACTTTAAGCTTCAGAGAGGAAGAAAAGAATTGAAAGTTCAAGAATACTAGTGTAACATCTTTGGGGATTTCATAAAACTACAGAAAAGTAACAAAGTTCCCCACAGGTCTATCTGGAGAACATGTTAATCACAGAAAGGTTATAGACATGTTGAATAAAATAATTTAGGATACAATACATTTGCTAAATCTCTACCACATGCAATACACTCCCTCTGAACTTTGCTAATCAAATGTTAGTGCTTAATGCCAGCTGTCTTTTTAAATCTCTCTAGTTTCCAAAATGCCTTTTAAGACAGCACTGCAGTTCAGCTTTCCTGGGAGTGAGATATGATGTCCCTGTCCATTTGGAAAGGCTTTCACCATCTTCATCAAAGCCCAATCACCATGGACACTGTGGGCAATCTGTTTTTCTAATGTGGCCAAGGTCAAAGCAGGCAGCATATTGCTCTAATTTTCTAACTCTCCTGTTCAAGGTGCCATGTGCTTTTGGTATTATTTTGGGGCGTATGTTGGCGGCAAAGCCAAGGTACAGCATGGCAATAGAACCAGACCCTTCATTCCTTGTATTTGCCCAGCTTTATCGCATCTAAATGATGGCAGCAAGGAGGATGAGCTGCAGACTCATGGTGAGCTCTCGCTTTGTTGTGCATGGCCTCCCTCAGCCCGAATTCCTTTTGCTAAAGTGTCAGAATCTGATTCTATTTCCATTTTCATTCTCGTATTTCACTCTGGGCACCTGAGATGTGGCTAGACCTGACAGGAATAAATTTATAAGGATTCAAGCTACAGAAAAGCTTGAATATATTCCAGTTAAAGGTCCATGGGGCAACGAGGAAATCATCTCTAACCCGGTTGTGGAGCGCTGTAACAAGGGCACTTCCAGGGGAGAAAAATCATATTTTATTGTTGCACTTGTACTGCTCATAGCTGTTAAGGACTTTGTCACCCCTAAATAACAATACATTACGGACAGCATTTCAGCCTCCGTAAGGGAGGGCAGGGCAATGCTCAGGACTGACCTGGGCTCCTCCTGGCCACTGTACTTTTCACACCTGCCCCTGAAAATCAGTAATTGTTTATACAGATGCTGGAGTTGGGCTAGTGGTTTTTAACCAACCGTGTCTTATGACAATTCTTTTCCACAAAATAATTTGTATTAGTGAAATGTGAGATGAGAAAATACTTTGCTCTGAGAAGCCTGCTAGCCCTATTGTTGAAAGACTAATGAACCAAAATTTAATACTTATATAGACAGAGGGGACACATGGTCTTGAATCATAAGACCCAATGAGTCCTTCCTCTGCTCCTTCCTGGCTATGTGGTTTTGGAAGACCATACCTCAGTTACCTCACTGGTAAAATGTGCTTCTCTTGAGAACATAAGGAGCTCAGTGTATGTTAATGTTATGTAAATATGAGGTCATATGTGTATTATCATATGCATATTCATGTCCTGAGAGATGAATGGAGTCTGCTTCTGTACTGTACTGTTCTGCATGGGATTTCCTAAAGAACTGGATGCACGAGAGAATAAATTTTGTTTGGGACTGATGGCATCCTTAAACAATAGGATTGGGACAAGTTTGAGAGTGGCATCTTTGGGAGCTGGGAAGATTCTGAATTTATTTCTGCCACATCAAGAAGCAATGTAAAAAATTGATGTTAGAAATAGGAAAAGAGCAACAAAGTCCACTGACCAAGTGATGAATGATTCAATAAAATATAGCATAGAATGGGATATCCTATGCGGCCTTAGAAAATCATGTCTCAAAACATCTCACATGATGTGAAAATACATATGTAATATTATATATATATATATATATATATATATATATATATATATTCACTCATTTTGTATTTTAATTTTTAAAATTCTTTTTTCCATACTAGAGATTGAACCTCTGCACTGAGTTATAGTCACATTCATTTTATTGTTCAGTCTGGGCTTGAATTTATGATCCTCTTCCCAGTGCTGGGATTATACGGGGGTGGCACCACACCTGGCTATTACATTTTCATATAAACATGGATGTAGAAAAGTTTAAAAAGTTAGAGAGGAACCCACCAAAGTTACCTCTGTTCCAGTACAGAAACGAATGAGACCTGATTATTGAGGAAGATTTTCATCCTCAAAAGTAACATTTGATCGTTATAAATTCAATCTTACATGAATGTTATAATTAATGCAGTTATAAACCGGTGACTAGAAAAATAAATGTGGATCAGATAAAGCAATAATATCAGGAGGTTTTACGATATCCATAATGCAGTGACATTTTAAGAGGGGAGCTGAAAAAAGATAGTTCATATAGAGAGAGGCCCAAGGCAGACTCCTGTACAGGAGTTCATGGCTAGTTTACGTGTGATCCTCACACTGTCCTATGGGTTACAGCCCCATTTTCACACTGGTTTTCATACAACTTTAAATAATAATAACTAGGAGAGAGAAAAGTGGTTGGGAGCAGAGCCAGATGTTGCAAAACATCCTAGCTTGCTGATTTTGGGCAGATGCTGCAATGCCTCTAACTCAGTTTCCTCCTCTGTTGAATACAGAAAATGCCACTTGTACTGTGGATGTGAAGAGGTAGAATCCTAGTCACAGATGCTAATATACCCTGGGTACTTAAAATGCTAATTATTAGTAATAAAAGGTGCCAGAAATGGAAATGACCTAGAGCTATAGTTTAGAAGCCCAGAGAGGAGTATTATAGATGTTACGCTAGATTAAGGTGAGAGCTCTGCTGAATCGGAAAGTCCAACCAAAGGAACTTCGAAATTTACGAGCAGCAGAGTGGACCTTCAAGGCACCACCCCAGAACCCATCTTTGTAGTAGGGTACCTCTCTCCATCAGGCCTCTTTTCCAAGATATTTTTTGAGTTAACTAGTACTGGCACCAGCCACTAGGGAAGGAGTACCAGGTTGATATTTGAAAAACAGTGAAAAGAGATGGCTCAGAGGGAACTATGCCAGACCCTACAGGGAGGCAAAACTCCAAATGCAATAAATGCAATACTTACACTTACAGGCCCATAATTTGAATACTGTCAGTGAAAACAGAATTAAATGCAGGAATTTTAATTAATACTAAGTAAAATTAACAAGGGCTTGGCTTATAAACCAAGATATGAGTTCATTGGCAGTGCATACAGTAAATATGAGTAGATAGATTTTTTTTTTAACACTTGAAAACTGGATTTCTGGAAAGCAGACTAAGAATGAAGGAGTCACAGGGCTGAGAGATCTTTCTTCTATTGTACTTTATAGGGTCTCCACTAGAATAATGACTTGCATAATAATCACTCAATAAATTGTTGACTTGTTAAGAAAATGAAGATGAAAGGAGGGATGGAGGGGAAAAGGGAAGGGAGGAAGGAGAGAGAGAGAAAGAGAGAGCAGGGTGGAAGAGAGAGAGAGAGAGAGAGAGAGAGAGAGAGAACAAGTTTACTGGACAAGTACTAGTATCGTCTCCCCACTCTGGCGTGGGTGGGGAGGGAGTTAAATCCCTTGTCACCTTCACCCTTAGGCTCCCTACATCCCCTGCACAGGTTTCTTGTAAAGGGCTCTCTTGGTGCAGTCTGATGATAGATAGGGCTGCTGAGCTACTGATTAACTCTTGTTTAAACTATCATTCTAGGGAGACCCAGATATTTTTTTGGGGGGGATACCAGGAATCAAACTCATGACCTTCTACTTATGAGATCCAGAATATGAAGGGGACTGGAGCCAAAAGCAATAAGACCTGGCAGAAGATTAGCCCTGTTCCCTTACTGGGCATCTGACCAAAACACTCTGCTTTCCTGTGAAATTCGGAATTGTTTTGTTGTAATCCGAGCCCTCTCAGTGTAGAAAGCACTGAATGTTTCCAACTGGTGAGCTCTCCTCTTAGATCTGAGGAGAAAGCTTAAATGAATTTAGATATGGATTTCTTTTTTTCCTTTAAACTATGTATTTTTACATTACATTTCATAGTATTACCTGTCTGCCCTTAGCAATAACCGGGAGATTTGAAAGCCCCTGCTTGCATCTATGCTTGGATGGAACTACTCTTCTTACACATTTCATCTCTTCATTCAGTTCCGGGTCCACATTGCACAAATCATTAACAACCAATACCATCCTTAAAATTCTATTATCTTCCCCTATACCCTACGGCCCTCTCCGAAATGGACCAGGAATGTATAGACCAAATTGAATTATCCTATATGACACCCACTAGTCATTCATACATTTCAGAATTGCAGTTTCCTTTCTTTTAGTCTTTCTTTTGTTTTCCTTTACTACCTTTGTTTCTTGGCATGTGATTCCCCCCAGATTTTAATTTCATAAGTGCACAAACAATGAGGTGCCTCCTTCAGCCATACAAGATCCATTGCAAAGTCCTTACAGAAGGCCTGAAGTCACATGTAGCACTAAACTTTGTATGTGTTATTTTACCCTGTGTACAAATTATGCTAAAATTTAAATTATAATTAGGCACGGGAAGAGAATGCATGGCAAGATACAACCATATGCTCTAATAGAAGAGCTGTGGCCATGGATTGTCTCAGAATATCTTCTTGTAGTGCATGCCCCGCTCTTGCAAAGATATGGGATGCCATAGAAACGAAGTGCTTGGAGCCTCTCTTGGTCAAATCCGAGTCGCCAGCACTGCTAAGCTTGTGAGTTACTTGAACACAAGCACTGTGGGGCTGCTGTGGCTGACCTGATAACTTGCAGGGTGCTTATTTTGGGAAATTTCCATTTAGTGATGCAGAAGTTACATAAATCTGAAAAATATTCCTTTAATCTACTACTCATTTCTTTTCCTCTCACAGTGGTAGTATTGCTTGATTGCTGAAATCCATAGTCTTTTAATGCTCTTACATCTTAAAAGGTTTTGTAAGGCCATTTTATGTAAGGCTACCTTAAATACATAAATTAGACCTTATTATATGTCTTACTGTGCAATATCTTGCATTTAACAATGTATTTTAGCAATATATACCATCTCATACAAGGTCACCACTTTCCAGTATTTCTACAATTTGCATCTTCTGTGAAACTATATTTATTTATTTATTTTTGGTGTGTAGTACCAGGGATTGAACTCTGGACCTTGAGCTTGCCAGGCAGTCACTTATGCTGCTGAGCTATCTCCCAAGCCCATTCTACTGTTCTTGGTTGATGGTCCTTTAGATTTTCAACATTTTTGCTTCCAATTTTATTTTCACTAACTGCTTGTTTGGAAATGTGCATGCACGTGTACAAATAGGTATAAGTATAAGAAAGACTGCCAGAACTGGAATCATTAAGTGGAAATAATGTCCATCCAATTTTTTAATAGAAATTGCTTAAGTTTTCCTTAAAAAGGTCGTACAAATGTACCCCACTATTCTAGCTTTCTATGAATGTCTATTTCTATGCATTAGTGACAATATTAAAATTTAGTGAGCTCTTTTGGTTGCTTACTATCAGGTAGTTAAAACAAATAATGCCACATTGAGATTACCTTGTGATTAATTAGGTCAAGTATAAGTTTGTATGCATTCTAACCATGTATTTCTTCTGTGAATTTGAAAATTATTATGAGTGTCAAGGCAGAAATACTTGAGGGCAGTATCAGAGAGGAAAAAGCTATGCAGAAAGAGAACTCTAGAAATCTACAGAGGATACTTAGTGAAAATTCACGTGAGTCCTGTTAAACACACATGTGGGGGGGAAAGATCTGAGGTTAGAAAAAGGACCACCCCAAAGGATTAGAATGAACAGTGTCAGAGCCCTTAGAGCCAAGACTAGTTTAGTTCTCAATAGTGCCTGATTCATAATTACCTCATAACTTGGGAGCATTTTTTAGGGCAGTTAGAAGGGGTTTGCCTCAAGAGTGGGAAAAAATCCTCTGACCCAATTTATATTCCATAAAAAAGCTCATGAATATTTATAGAATATAAAAATTCAGAAGCCAATAAGGTAAAATTAAAAATGTCTAGCATCTAATAATAACTGACCCAGAAATAACAGATGATAGAATTAGTAGACAGGGTTATTGAAATAATTATTACAACTGTATTTCATAAGTCCAAGAAGCTAGAGCAATGATTGAACATGTTATGAGGAGACATGGAAAATGTTAGAAAGATTCAAGGAAAAGCTTTTAAAGGTGAAAAAGAAGTACATAATGTTAAAATTCTATTTGATAGCATTCATGTTAGCTCAGGCATTGTAGACAAAAGCAGTAGTGAATATGGAGACACAGCAACAGAAAACACTCAGGATGAAACTGTGGAAGAACAAACACATCAGTACTATGGTTTGCACATCCATCTTGTCTCCCCAAGGTTTATGCCTTAGATGTCTTGCCTTGAATGCAAGGATACTGGGAGGGAGTGAAACCTTTTAGAAGTAGAGCCTACTGCGAGGAGAAGAGGTCACTGGGCCTTTCTCTCAGAAGGGATTAGGCAGCACTCGTAGGACCCCAGCTAGTTCCCATAAGAGTGGGTCACTATAAAAGAGCAAGATGAGCCTCACCCATCTCCTTGGCTTCTTGTCTTTCCATGTGCTATGTCCCCTTACATACACCAACACCAGAATGACATCCATTGGAAGTGACACAGCCAAAGGAGACTTCACCAGAAGCAGAACTGATGAGGTTCCATGGTATTGTACTTTGAGCCTTCAAAGCTGTGAGCTAAGTATACCTCTTTTTCTTTATAAAGTACACAGCCACTGGTATTTTCTTATAGCAACAGAAAATGGGCTAATACAATTAGTGAAGGGAACAACTTCAACGCAATATGTTGCCCTCATGGTTGTACATATGTGTCAGAATTTATCAAATTTCATACTTAAAAATGCTCTTATTATGGACCAATGAATGTTTTAAATTGGCATTATTTCAAAAAAGTAATGGTGGTAATAAATGCATTAGTTATCTGTTGCTGCAAAAATATTTTAGAGTTTAACAATTTAAGCACCACAGTTTCTGTGGGTTGAGTTTTCAAACCCAGCCCACCAGAGCTTTTGCCATAAAAATGACGTCAGCCACAATCAAGGCATTGCTTGGGCTGCTTGATCATTGGGTAGCTGGACTGAAGGAAACTCCATGTCCAAATTCACAGAAGCTGTTAGAACTTATTCCTTGGTGAATGAGGACACGGGTGACAGCTTTAGAGCGTTTGCTGATCTTTGGATTGAAGCTTCCTCTAATCCTGCGTGCTAAGTGTGAGTTCCATCTTGGGGCCCTTTCCATTGGCAGGGCAGGGTCAAAGACAGCACCCTGTCTTATCAGATGACTAGAGGGATGAGAAAGGGTGCGTGCCTGCTCTTAAGGCACATTCCTGCACACAGTGTGAAGCCAGGAGTGACGTTCCTCAGCATTGTCACAGTCTATTGTTCAGAAGCCATAGCTCCCCCTATGCTGAGAAGGGAGGGGTTCTATTCAGCTGCGCACCCTGGGAGGCAGAGGTTGCCCTACCATCCACGTGCCAGGTAGCCATTCCATTCTCCTTTAGTAACTTCATTGGTAAATTCATTTAAAGATTTAGGCTCCTTTTTTGACATATTTTCTTTATCAAGTTTTCTATCTATTCTTTGATACTTTATTTCCATCTGAGTTTGCGTGGCTTTTTCTAATTCCATTATTTTAGTTGGAAAATAAATAAAAGATCAAAAAATTATATCAAATGCAATTTTGGCATCTATAGAGATGACAATATGGATTAAAATCTGTAAATCCACATATTTTCAACAAATATGTGGGATTAATTTCTAATACAATGTAGTGAATAATCCTTGTTGAGTCATGATTGTGTTCCTGAGAAATGCCTTTTAAATATATCTCTGCATTTGATTTGCAAGCATTTTATTTGAGATTATTGCATATAAAATCAGAAATAAGCCTGGACTCTTCCTTTCCTTTTATTTTGCAGCCTTATTTTCTTTTTCTTTTCAATAAAGATCTTTTATTGTCTCATTAAAGTATCACAGATTGGCTTTATAATCCAGAAGCTCATTTCTGTGGCTGGATTAACACTTGGATCTTACTCATCTGGCTGTTGAACATTTTCAGAAACATAGGTACCATCCAAAAATTTTCTGATATCTTTGTTTTTGTCTGTTGTGGACTGCTGAATCAAAGCAGCTGAATTTGAAACCAGCTCAATGTCATTTCCTTTCTGGGTTTGAGATACTGAGCAAGCAACACCTACCCTCATACGAACTCAGCGAATGTATTTTTCACCCAAGAAAATCTGGATTTTGACAAAAGACCCACTAATGACGTTGATGGGGAAGTGAGTATACACAGACCTCATCTTGTAACGGAAGCCCTGAGCAACCCCATGGATCGTGTACTGCACATGACTAGAGATCATGCGGATGGTGGCCAACTCCTTTTTGTTTTTCCCCATTTGTCAACTTGAAGCCTCTTCTTCTTCTTCCAAAGGAGGCTGAGTTCCACATTGATGTGGCTGAAGTCCCTCCGTAGGGTTCCTCTGGGGGCCTTCACAATATCTACGTGTCCTTTCAAAGTGATGCCGACATTTTCTGGAATGTTGACAGTCTGACTGCAGGGAATGGTCTTCATTCTTGCGGGAGATATGACAAAGAGAGCAGCCCTTATTTTCTTAATGGTAGTCTTTTTTTTTTTTGGTCCTGGTACTCAAACTCAGGACAGTGCCCTTGCCTCTAAGCTACATCCCCAGACTTCTTCCATTAGTCATAAAGAATGAGATGGAAAACATTCTACCATTTTATTTTCTTTGGAATTATTTACTTAAGAAGGGAATTGCATGTTCTTTAAACATATGGTAGAGTTTCTCATCAAACCAGTAGGAATTTTGCTGCCCACAGAGCAACAAAAAAAGAATGGGATAGGGCTGCTTGGGTGGGCAGCACCCAGTGAAGTTACTGGCCAGGCACTGTGGCCATTGCCTTAAGGCATTTTCCTGTTTCTTGTATTCATTGCTCTTGAATTTGGGAGCCTCTGGAAAATTCCCACCCCAGTGGTAATCCTTGCCTGTACTTAACCTGTGCTCTGTCTGGGGACCAGATCTTGCATGCTAGTAAAATTTCTGCAGTTGCTCCTAATTTCTGGTTTTTTTCATAGTATACTTCATTGTTGATCAGAAGGCTTAATTCTTATTAATTTTATCTTGAAAGAATTTGGAATAACAAAGAAAACATCATTTTGTTATAAGTACTGTCTTGACTCAGTATTATTTTATTTTTCTAAGAAAGAAAGAGATTGACCAAACTTAGATATTGAAATTTGTTATTAAACAAAAGCCCCAAAACTTTGTGAACTAAGACTTGTTTCACCAAAAAAAAAAAGTCCTTCTGTACTTTAGGGGCCTGCCCATTAGCTCAGTTGGTTAGTGCCTGCTTAAGCAAGGCAGTCAGGATCAGGACGCTGTGGTTCCATCCCCAGATCCTCATGCCTTACCAGACCTGCCTTAAGGCATCCAGAACAGGCAAAAAAAAATCCTTAAGACTTGTTTCAGATTCACTGGGTTTATACAACACTATAAAGACTGCCTTATAAACTATCAGAGAAAAAGAATAATATTTGCAGTGCATGGACTTTTTGAAAAGAAAACATTGATAATAAGAAATATGAAATTAATTAGCATAGTGCATGACTTTTAAAACTTTTTAAAACATTACTCAAAGTCATAAAATTTAAGAATTAGGTTCTTGTTTTAAAGCAAGATTTTAAGTAACAGCTTCTAAGATAGAAATAATACCTATCTTATTGTTAAATAAAGCTATATCAAATAAATAGTACAAGGTTTTTTCCATGATGACACTCTCCCAAATGTAAATGTGTAAAAAAAATTGAAGTCACACTATATTTAAATGTTGTCATTCAAATCATATTTGTCAGATGACCCTGTATGCCACAGAATTAAATGCATTCAAATAATTTGTGTTTATACAACTACCTTATGCAACAAAATTAAATTAAATTGAAATAGGAAAAGACAAACAAAAGCCACTTATATATAAAAAAAATAAAAGGATGGAATATTTTTATGTATCTACTAACCTTTTGTTACAATGTGAATGATTAAATGCAGCACCCTCACAGCACACTTAGCAGATGCCTGCGCTTCATAGAATTTGAAATTAGTTCAAAGATAGCTTGTTGAAAGGAAGGATTTTATTAATTATGGGAGGCATTTTGGCTTGGCGGGCAGGTGACTCGCTGGAGTAGCCTAGATTGGGTTGCCTAGGTTCCTCAACCTGAAAACACAAGGCCTTTGTTAAGAAGGCAGCTGGGAGTGTTGGGCACCAGAGATTCCACTTGGCCTAGGTGCAGGTCTGCCTTTGTTCCCCATCTATCCATCTGTAAAGGCAGGTGGAGGGAAGGTTACAGAGAAGATGTAGGGCTTGCTCCTTGTCTCCATCTACCTTGGGCCACACCTCTTTCAACAGGTCAATCATTGCTAGAGGATGATGAGATGTCTACTCTCTTAACTCACACTAATCTAATATTGGATAAGATGCCTGCACTCTTTCCCAGCCTCAGTATCCTGTTCTGTAGAAATTCCACTACTGTATCCCAAGATCATCAAAGGGAAGAAATAACTAGAGTAACAATAACAACGAAAAAGGCCAAAGAAAGAAAATGTTGCAAATGTAATCGTGCCTAATAAAGCAGCCATAAAAAGGAAAGAAAAGCTTAGAGACAAACGGTTAGGACTCACTGGTTTGTATGAATGTGAACTTATGAGCAATAACTTCTCAAGAATGTGGGGCATTTAATAATGCAGATGTAATGAGATAAACAAGAAAGCAGTCTTGTGGTTTCAAATCAGGAAGAAGCAAATCCTCACAGTGATTTCCACATTTCAGTGGTCTTTATTATTACATTTTCCGTGATAGAACAATGAAATGAGAGCATTAAAACCTGTGCCTTTGTCTTTGCCCAAGCAACTGATCATGTCAAAATGTCACATCCTTGTCCCTGTCAGTAATCAGAAAGTGGTTCTTTCTCTGAAACATTTTAACGATACGCAGAGAAGAAATATAACTAATTGGTACCTTTATAATCCTTGGGATTTTCAAATATCCAATTTTTTTAAAAAAGGCTACAGAATCTCAGAGATTAAGGAAAAGAAAACTGAAATGCTTTAGAGAGCAGCTTTATTCATAGAAGGAATAAACCTCCCTCTGAACTAGAGCCGGGAGGGCAAAGGGAGAGGGCTTGATACCTTCATTCAATTGCATTTCGGAGCTTCTCATCTGGTTTGTTCCTGGGATGAAGCCTTTATGGTCTCAATCTTTCAAGCATCATAATGCGGAATTACATGACTCATATCTACTCTAACCCACTCTGAGGGGCAGCTCTGAAATAAAATTAGAAATGGCACACTAATCCTTAGCTTTTTATTATAATTTTATTTTATTTTTAAGTAGCACTTACATTACAACAAAATGCCCCTTGTGCCTGCTAGACTCTGGTATAAATGAAGTGAAAATTAGATATACAGGCACACATACAACATTCAATCATGGAAAGCCTTCATTCTTGTGTAAATTAAAATGATCCTCTGCACAGATGCAAGAGAACTCATCCAAGTAAAAACATTTACATGTAATTTACAGAATGCTTTCTCCCTTGGAAGCAATCGCTTCCTCCAGAATCATAAAAATCTACATTTTAAATGTTGACTAATGTTCAAAGACACTGAACCAAGCTAATAAACTGCAAAAATTGAAAGAGATCCAAACGGGAAAATGTAAAATAACCATACATTTTGATCTTCTCAAGAAATGTTTATCTGTCAGTAATTTTAGGTACTGTATTAAGCAAATTACTCAAATTATAATAGCTCCCCTTCTAAATTTTGCCTCCTAATAATAGAGCAGAACAGGTATTCACAAGATCTACCTCACCTAATGTGCATGCTGAAATTCCATAGTGAGTTTTTGCTTTGAAGATTTTTCTTGGCTCTCGTACTATTGTGCCCACATAATGACTTCCCTAATGCAGGAAAGGCTAGTTTGGTGAGCCAGTGCCATGTTAACACAGTAAGTGTCTTTGCCAGGCTTAGGCTACAATGACAACCACAAGAACATTTTACTTATACACAGACCATATACTGTGGCCACACGCTACAATTTTCCATTTCGTTGTTTATTGCTTATAATTTTTATTAGAAATCATTTCACCTTCCACTTCTTTAATTCCTCCATGTATGAAATAAAGCTAGTAAATAAGGACAATAAATTACACTTAGGTAGGACTGTGAAAATAAGTAAGATAATGCTTAACGCTGTGTATGAAAATGTCAAGTAATGAGATGGATAGCGTGCGAATGATTATCTTAATCTTAAGTAAAAAAAAGACACTACAACTGAAAAAAATTTTAGCCTTGGCTTTTTACAGTTCAAGCAAAGAGGAAAATATGATGCATTAAAGAGGTCTCATTAGCTTATAAATAAAAGCATGTGCTTTTATCAGGAGAAATCCCTTTAGCCAGGTACTGAATTACTGAGATTTTGCTTCTGTGTTTGTATTACCGACCAAGGTAATTGATGGGATTCTCCGGAGCAGCCTGCAAGTTGCACCAGCATTTTTCCATGTGATCATTTCTCAGATCAACCCCAGATCAAAGACCAGGCCATCATCTTGTAAAATCCACAGCTCCAGTGAGGGAGTGGAGGAGGCGGGGGTA
The DNA here is from genome assembly GCA_004027165.1 of Ctenomys sociabilis. Lineage (NCBI taxonomy): Eukaryota > Metazoa > Chordata > Mammalia > Rodentia > Ctenomyidae > Ctenomys > Ctenomys sociabilis. The sequence goes on from PVKA01015046.1 coordinate 17,125, forward strand.
CAAAGTTGTACATTCTGATATGTACCTTTCTGGTCATCAGACTTGAGGAGAGCAGAAAATTCTCTAGCAGCTGATGTTTTGGCAGGTCCCTTGGGCTGTTGCTTTCCACTAGAATGTGATGGAAACAGACGCTGGTGAATTGAGATGCAGAATACAGCAGCAGCTATTGTGTGTCCTGGCAGGCAAAGAGCTCAGGTGGTTTAGGTCTCCGACAAGCAAGAATCAGGCTGGCGCTTTGTTATGAAAATCAAGTGCTTGCAGTGCACCTTGGCTGTGAGGAGGCTGCTGTAAAATGACAGGTAAGCGGCAATACTGGCCTGGTGATGCTCTAGGATGATCATGTCCCCAGGGAGGATATGACAAGGCCAGTGAAGAGGGTGAGGTTCTGATGTACCACTTATCTGCCTGTGCGGCAGGCAGCCTTTCTGAGGATTTGAGAAAGCTTTATTTTGAACGTGGCAGCACTGCAGTAGCCTTGGTGGAATAGCTTGGTTGCCCAGGTTGTCTTTGGATAATGAACTGCCTCACTCTTCTGTTTTGCTGTGTATCCCTCACATTCTGAGCACTAAGAGTCCCTGTCCAAAACAAAGATTTTGGTTTTCCCATAATTGGTATGGAGCTGTCATTTCTGAAAACAACTAGCCAATGGGCTCTGCTGCTTCTTAGGGCCACTCCCTGTTTGCAACTTGAATGTCAGCCTGTGTCAATCTGCTTCAGGAAAACTGAAAAAGGGAGACCAAATTCAGCCAACATCTAGTGTATGCAGGCCTGCAGATTTTGGAGACTTAAATCCTTATCAAAAACCAAGATCTTTGAAAATGAGAACGATATCAAGGATTCTTTTTTTAAGAGAACACACCCTCCCACCCCCAAAATCTAGCACACTTTATGAAGATTCTGGCCAAAAACTTCTTTCCTACTCTAGAAATGCCTTCAAAAAAAGTCCTTGCTAAACTGCTGGGACAATGGAAGGCAAGGATCATTGTAAAGCCAAACAGGAATGAAGGGTTCAAGAGATAGTGGACCACAGCTGGAAAAGAAGTTAGGATGTCAAGCCTGAAGGTAGAGAGGAAGGCAGAAGGAGCCAGAGGTCACGGGAGCCCTGTGAGCAATGATCTGAGGTGTATTAAGAAGGCTCCAGCCCAAAGCCACGCTATCCACTAATTGTGGAAATCCCTTTACAAAGTAATTCTTTCTACTAAGCCTCACCATCTCCATGACCATTTATTTATTTAGTCTGACTCAGCTCACCCTGAGGGTGGGGCTGGTATGTGGTGCTGGGGATTGAATGGTGGTCCCCTACACCTGCCTGAGCTTGTCTAAGCAGGTGCTTTGGACCCCTGAACTATCTTGTCGGCCCTTCCCTGACCTTTTAGATTAAAGTGCCTAGGAAAGGCATAATCACTATATTAAGGCTCTAGAGACCAAATGAATGTGAGTTTATCAAATATTTTTACCCAGTATAACAGAGGCCTATCAGTGTAGAAGAGGGAAAGAGGGTGTGTGTGTCTGTGTGGTGTGCGCACATGTGTTTGTGTGTGTGTGTGTGTGTGTGTATGGGGAGAGATTTGCACTTTCAGCTGATAAATAAATGCGGACACAACTTTACCCGTGTGGACAACCTTGGACTTACTTCTTGCTATCTTAGAATACATTTCTTCCAGACAAATGAAAATTAAAGTAGTCTACATTTCTTTAATAAAAATATGTAAAACATATTTTAGAATACCTATAATAAAATAGCTACACTATTGAGTACCTATAGTAGATATTCTAAAAACAATAATTTTTAGCAGATATATTAGTTTTTATGACTTAGTTATTTTGCATAAGAGTCCTAAAAAGAACCAGCAGGCATGTAGGGTGGGGCGCTGGATGGAGCAGACATGACAGAAGGTGCAGTTTTCCAGCCTAGCTTGCCCTATGATGTGTAAAGGAAAAAGAAACCACTTCTAGATGTCCAGTGCCACTGGTTAGAACAGTGGCTAATTTATATTTACATACAATGTTCCAATAGGGAGCCCAAATCCATTTGGTTTCTAGTGGAACATGCTTATTTGCACACCATTATTCTTTAAACATTTGCTGAAAGCTAGCTGGTAAATGGTACTTTAGGACATGCTTTTAAAAAAACAATCCTCTATTGGTTTTTGCACACTGTTTTCAAAAAGCCTCCATTAATAACTGCATTTTGATCAGATCTCATAGTACAAATGAACCTCCCATCAAAACTCTAAGGGCAACCCATGATATTATCTTTGCCAATTGAAATTCTCAAGGTGAAATACACATGTGCTGTAATTGGCAGCTTTGAAGCATCATTTTCCCATGGAAAGCTTTCAGCGTTGCTGCCAGCAAATGCAGCCTGGCAGGTCCAGAAAGGTGAGGTCTGAGTATGAATCCTTCATTACCAGCAGGGCTTTACCCAAGTGACAGAGTTTCAGCTACCTGTCAATCATGCCCATCTCTAGTCTCACAGGCATCTGCAGGCACTAAGCTGGAGGCATCAGCCTGTGCAGATAAATAATTACCCTGGCTGAGCCATCTCATGGAAAAGCAAAACTCTTTATCAACATTGCCTGCCCAGAAGCACTTGTGAAATCTGCAGCTTCCTAGCACAGCCTGGAGAACAGAGCAGTGTGTCAGAGGTAAACAGTAGCCAGTAGGAAACACTTCCCAATTCTACGTGCATACTTTGTTGATGTGCAGCTTCTTGAATTTCCGTTATCAGAGAGTGGTTATAGGAACCATCATCCTAACACTCAATACCAAACATTTCCTTCAAATAAATGTGTTCCAAAATACTTATTTTTGTGAGCCAAAATGCTCAGTGAAATATTTGGGTCTCAGAAATACTATGTGATATAGAATGTAAAAGTAATTACTCTTCTATCAGCCAGGATTTTCCTGAGAAACAGAATCAGTATATGTATTATTGCCTGTAAAATTGGATTGCAAGATTTCAATTTGGTTTCAATTCTAAATTTTTGTGTTTCTTTTTTCTTGATAGTTAAAAATGAATAGCATTGAGCTCATACTATGTACCAGGCATGATGCAGTAGGTTTTTTTAAATGGACATATAATATTTGTACATACTTGTGGGGTACTGTCTTATAATTCAGTACACATATGCAGTGTAATGGTCAAATCAGAGTAACTAGCATTTCTGTTTTCTCAACTATTGTCACCTCTCTGCATTTGGAACTTCAAACTGTTCTGCAGTTACTGTGAAATTCGCAATTAATTTTTGCACATTATAACATAAGAAGTTTAGAGAGGAAAGAGGATGATGCAAGGATGGATTATCAGTACTATAATAAAAGAGGAGAAGCAGGTCTAATATTGTTACGGTAGGAGTCTGCTTGGATTATCTTCTTAGTCCTGACAAACTTACACAGTAGGATCTATTGATATCCCTCTCATTAGATTTTTTTAATGTAAGATTTTTTTTTTGGGAGGTGGAGATTTCCAAAGTCTTACCAGCACTTGATAGATCTGGGTTCAGCCGAAGCCTGTCTCAACCAGACAACTACATCCCATGGTCTGCCAGAACTCTGCTTCAACAATAGTTGAGCACTAAGCCAGCTGACTCTAATACAATGTCTTTATCATTGTAACCAGTTTTGCAATGTCATCGGTGGGGGCAATAACTGGCTTAAGAGAATTCATTTCCTAGTATAAGCCAGTGTTTTTGTCCTCTGATAACATGTCACAAGGTGTAGCAGAAGTAATGAAGTTCATTTTCTCTTTTCTTTCTTTCTTTCTTTCTTTCTTTCTTTCTTTCTTTCTTTCTTTCTTTCTTTCTTTCTTTCTTTCTTTCTTTCTTTCTTCTATATTTAGGTCAGGGCCTACAGGGTGTTCAGGATCTCACTATGTAGATCAGACGGACTCATAATGATTCTCCTGTTTTTGTCCTCCCAAACTCTGGGATTATAGGCACACACCACATGTCCATTCTCAATCACTATCTCATCTTGCCCCAGGAGCAGGGCCAGCACAGCATGCGAGGGATCGAATCCCAGCTGTTGCACTCTGCCTAAGCAGGCACTTTAGTCCACTGAGCTATCAGGCTGGCCTTTCTCTTGTTTTCTTTTCTTTGGTTTTCACCCAGCCACTAAAGTCATAGCAAAATGTCAGTGTAGAGGTTCAGTTCACTAGTTTGACATTCTTGCCAGTTAGAGGACTCACAGATTTAATGAACTGCGACTCATAGTGAATTTGTGAAAATACAGATTCCAGGGTCTTATTGCTCAAAGAAATGATCCCTCAGTGTTGAGGAAGCCACACTGTTTAGTGTGTGCTTGTGGCATAAATGTTCATTGACATGTTTTTGCTACTAGAGCAAGATACTAATTACTCCAAAATTGTAGATGATAGAGTGACACATGAGGATGAACAAACTGCTCAGACCCTCTTGTCTCCTTCCCTCGCAAGAACAGGAGGGAAGAAGGTATGGGTCAGGGCATAACAGAAATGCAAGGCCCTCATTTAAAATTACTAGGGATTTGAAGATGGTAGCAACATGGGATCCTGCCAACCATGGGACCTCGGGGTGCACAGGACTCACAGCCATGAAAGTGACTTTGTGTCTATTGGTCTCAGACAAGAGGCACAGTCACAAGAAAACAGAAGAGGGGAAGGCTGGAAAAAAAAAATTAGGTGCAGCTACTTGATAAATCTGGAAAGGCTACATTTGTAAAGATGTTAAGGTTTCAACTCTCAGTAAATTAAAGGGGCCCAGTCCCTGTGGATGCATCATACTACAGCAGTTCCAGAATCTATGAGTGCAGTGAGTTTAAAAGAACCTAGTAATCTAGTCACATAAACACATAATTCACACTTCTCAAGTGAAGGTGTTCAGTCTAAGGAGGAAAAAAAAAAGTAAGGCAATAATTAAGCCAGAGCAAATCTGACTTATTGTTGAAATTTGAGAAATTCACAGTTATCACAGGGGAATTTAAAACATATGATTTATTATTTTAAATAAAGAAGAGTTTAAAACTAAGCTTCTAAATGCAAAGCCAAACTTGAAAATGTAAATGAATGAACAAACTATGCTAGAAAGAAATAATGCCTGGGAGAGGCAGGAGATAATTAAGAAAGACACCTCTCCCCATAATAATTAAGCTGTTCTCAATGTTTTGCTTAACCCATAGACGAAATCTGTCACTATATATATGCATGATCATAAAAAAATCACTTAATGCAAAATCAAATGCCAAGTATTATCAAGTTTATTTTTGTGAGAAGTCCCAATGTCTTTGCAGACCCGTTCCACATCCAGAACATTCTCCAGTGGTGTTCTCCAGGAGACGAGTACTGAGTGCTCATTACCAGCACCTGGAGCCCTCTTCAGGGTTGAACATTTTCTTTGCAAATGATGGTCTTCTCCATCATTCCTTAGGGTGCAGATGAAGACACAAAGCCTTGCTTTTGCTGAAGATTAGAAATGAGCCCAAAGAATACCTGCCCATTGGCTGGCTCCCACCCCAGCTGCAGAACCTGCCCACTGCCTAGAGCAAACCCTGTGAGCCTTGCCATTCTCCAAGCAGCCACAGGCTTTTCAGCCTTCTCACAAAAGCTTCCATTTAATGTGATCTGTAAAGCGAGCTTGACAGTAAATACAAGAAAAGGTCATTTGAGATTGAACACAGCTTTTCAATAATAGGAATTATCTAATGCAACACAGGCCCATGTTCTGCCTTCACCCACGAGAGCCGGAGATATTTTAGATCAATAATGGGATAAAGAAACCCAAGATCTATTATGAAATTATGAAGATCTGAAGTGTTAGTATGTGCTGTTTAGGAAGTAAGTAAACTGAGAACCCTGTGGTTATGGAAAATAAGGCAGACTGGACATGTTTCCACAGTTGGAAAAGGCTTTTGTTCTTCCTAAGTACTGTCCAGTCTGTGCTCTAGTAGCTGACAGGAGCTGAGATAGATTCTCAATATATCTGTGGCACATTTTTTAAAAAATGTGGCAACTCTTGATAAGTTGTTTTCAAGAGACTAATCCTGAACAATTCACTGACTAGATTCTCTTTCTTACATGTAAGCTACTGCTAATTTGAGGACTTTGAAATAACACTGGTGATGCATCATAAAACATTTCCTAACTTTGCAGAAGGTACACAGAACGTTAAAAGAATCTATGCATGCAAACTACTGTGGCTAATTTAATTAATAAAGAAGTAAAAGATAAATCTGATAAAAGAAAGTATTGAATTTGTAGCTACAAAGAAAGGAAGCCAAATTAAGTAGTGAGTCGTTATTTTACCTCAGGTACTTTAAATCTCTCTGCTCACAAAATTAGAACCATTTAATAGAAAATTTACACTTCTAATGAATATCCATTATAATAATGAAGCACTATTGGTACTAACACAATATATACACAGAAAACCCTTCTACATCATCTAGATGAGTATTTTAAAAGAATTTTATATGTGTGCCTCGGGTCATTCATTTTCCTCTTTGTATGAAACTGACAATTCATTTTAGTAGCAGCATTTCTTTTCAGATAAAACTTAAAGTACTGAAAAGCCAACTAACAATATAGTGAGATGGTCTGTTATTGGTTCACTTATGCTTTCAATATATAGTTATTTTTTTAAAATATTTGAGTATATTATTCAAGACAATGCTATAAAGCATAGACCAGTCTGCTTACCAAAAATGGGTTGATTTTGCACTTGTTCAAGGCATTATGCCTGGCCCTGAAGTTGATTAAAGAAAATATGTCAGAAAAAAATTAGACCCACTCCCCATTTTAATGGGGCTAGGAGGCGTGGCAGGGTGCGCTGGTTTCCTCCCTAAACTGGTTCATTTCAGTGTGGTGCCAGGTTGCACAGAGACAACCCTTGGCTCTCCCTGGTCCTGGGGCTGGAGTGCGTCACCAGGCTAAACACAGGTGACAGGAAAGGGATTTTCTTAGTCCCCAGTTCAAATCTAGATTCTGTATCTTCCATTAAGGAATCCAGTCAAACTTTTCTCATTTGTAAAAGAAAAACCCCAACTGTCTTTTATTGGTATGCCCAGTGCTTGGCATATGGTGTGGTCCCAGTAAATGTTGATTATCAGTTACTCTTGATCAGAATACAGTCATTACATCCTTGGGAAAAGTCCAATCTTCTTAACAGATAAGACTATAATATCCTCCCCTTCTATACTTAATTATTTACTTGAGTTAAATAACTTTTTTTTTTTTTTTGGGCAAAACCGAGGATTAAACTCAGGCCCTTGTGCTTACCAGGCAAGCACTTATTCTACTGAGTCTTCTCCCTGGCCCTGGAAACTTTATTTTAATTTAAAAACTTGATCTTCAATGATATCTAGTGGGCCCAAGCAGAGTCACCTAGAGAGTAAAAATTCTCTCAGGCTTTCACAGAGAGCAAATTGGTCAAGCAATGGCCATGACTCATCCACATGGCTGACACTGATAAAGGATCTACAAACCGTGGTACAGGGTTACAGGATAAATCCTGAGGGGACTTGACTGACCTTATCAGATACAAAAATTACCTTTCTTGTTATATAGGTCTTGCTTTACCTTGGTCTTAACCATCCAACAGAAAAGTATAAAAATGAGGTATATAAAGTAAAGCCATATTAGTAGGCTGAGCTGTGAAAGGCTCAAGTCAACAACTTCTGTGGATAACCCACTACTATTGTGGACTGCTGGACTGTGTTGGATTGTTTTGCTGAATTCACGCACCTATAGTATTTAGATGCCAATGGAATACCCATCTCTGACAGGACTAAACAAAAAAAGGGGCTACAAAGGAAGGACCATTTTGTATTTGTACATGCAGAATAGTTAGGAAAGATATACAGTTACTTTTATTTAATTCTATGAGAAGAAAGATTTGTACTAATAGTGTTTGGACAGGATATCCTGTCTGCTTCTTGTACTATAGATAACCACTAAGAAGATAACAATATATAATCTATTAATTATTGAAACTGTCCTATTAATCAGCTTTGAAACTGTCTCACTGATATTTGTTTCTCAATAAAATAAAATTTTAAAAAATGATCTGCCCAAGGTTCTAGGTAGTTCTAGGTAAGAAATAAACACTTGTTAGCACCCAAAGGACAAATGGTTATCATAGTGTAAATTTTGCTTTTCTAATAAACTGAAAACAAGAAATAAGATTCTTAACTTTTTTCACCTTTGCATCTTTCTCTACCTCTTTTATTTTGAAGACTGCTTAGGTAATTTTTAAAAGAAGGTTACATTTTAGAGATTTGTCTTGTTTCATTTACTATTTCAGTGGGAAAATTAGCCTTAAACTAGAATCTCATAGGAGAAAGGCTAGATAGTTGCAATATAAATTGATACAGATTTTAGTCCATCCTTAAGAATAAATGTACTTCATTTGATATTGATAATTATCAGCACATTTTTAATTTCCCTACATATCAGTTAGGTTATAGTTTGCAATTACAGAAGCACATTTAGGTCGATTTTAACAAACAAAATAGAGATGATAAGAGGCTCATCCATTTGTTAAGTTCCAACTTTGTATTCTGAGATTTTCCTTCTTCTTTTTTTTTTTTTTAAGGTATTTAGTGCAAGGTCCACAGGGTCTCACTACACAGATGAGACTTGTAGTGATCTTCTTGTTTTCAGCCTCCTAAATGCTGGGATTACAGGCATGCCACCACACTCAGCCTCAAATGCCATCTCTGCATGCCCCGGGGGTAGGACCGGCATGGCAAACCTGAGATCTAACCCCAGCTGCTGTGTCTGCCTAACTAGGTGCTTTAATCTGCTGAGCTATTTGACCAGCCCAATTTCCCTTATTCACTCACATTCCCTTCCTCTAAAAAGAAGAGTTAAAGTTACTCATTTATATGCTACAGAAATGCTTAACATTTCCTTTTGTATTTGTAGTACTTTGCTATTAGTATGATATCAAAATTGTCTCCACCATATTCCTTTTAGCAAACTCCAAACTTCTCGAGGACATCTCAAATCAGCTTAAAGGAAGAATGCTTTATTTGGTTCAGGCTTTCACGGGGGTGGGGGGGGGAGGGGCAGGCCATTCTCAGCCTCCCTCGGCCTGCCGCATTGCTTTTAAGTCTTGGGGGAGGAAGAAACACCTTGGTTGTTGGAACAGGGTGTGGGGGAGGAAAGCTGCTCTCAGCATGCTAGGCAAGAGGCAGAGAGGAGGGAGAGCACCAGAAAGCTCTCCGAAACCGCGAGCCCACGACTTATTTCATTTTGTTAGGCCGGCCTCGTTCGGAGGACACGGACCATTCGCTACACTGGATGAAGTTAGAACCGCCAGGGTGCACGCAGCTCCCCACCTCTCGCCTCTGTGCACTGCTCCATGGCTCTGAGCCCTCCTCCACAAGTGGGCCTGTTGGGGAGCAATTTGGACCCACTGCACAATAACCTTTCACGCTGATTTCCAAATGCACCGAAGGGCTCCTTACATATTTGCTAACTTCTAGACTGCACATTTCGGGACAGAACAGAAATGAGGAAGAGGAAATAAATACATGTTGAGATGCCTCAACCAGCCACAGTAGCTGGGCTCCAGCCAGTCCCGAGGTGCCAACTGATTAGACGTTCCTCATATAAATCAAGTGCTGAGGACATAAGTTGCTTCTGTGTGTCACTTCCTTTTTTGTGTATAAATACTGTGCATGTTTGTGAGTTTCTCAGATTCATGAATTGTTTTTGTTCAAGTAAACTCTGCTCAATTTAATTTGTCTAAGGTTTTTCTTTTTAACAATGTGCTTCAGGCACTTTACTAGGCCCATGCTGTGGAGTTTCCTAAGTGCTAACTTGTCATCTTCACCACCAATGGAAATGTAGTCTGTTAACCTGCTTATTGAGCCACCCAAGATGGTACTGACTGGCCCCAGAGGGTCACTGAGCATGTGCAAGGGCAGTTTGGCCAACGAGATGTGCTACTAGTACGAGACACACACTGGATTCTACACAGTGAGTAAGGTACCATTTAAATGCAAACCGTCCCCTTAGGAACGAAGGGCTTGATCTCCAAAGCAACAAGATTCAGAGCAGGAGCTTAGAGAGTGACTGGATCTTGAGGGCCCTGCTCTTACATATGATAACTTCGTGACTGAATAGGCTCTTTGGAAGCCGGGCTCAGCTGGAGGCCAGGCAGGATGCAGGCCTTTGAAGGGTGTCTCCTGGCTCCAGAGCCCACCTCTCTTTCTGGCTTATTTGCTTTACACTAATCTTCGATGCTGTGAGGTAAGCAGCTTTTTGTTTCTGCCTCTGAGTCAGCTGATCACGAACTGAATCCTCTGAAACCAAGATACACCTCTGCCCTTTAAATTGTGTATGTCAGGTATTTATTCTCAGTAATGGAAAGCTGATTAATGCATTGTGTTAAATAAGAAAATAGTGCATTCATAATTTTCACATTGATTACAACAAGTAAAATAAATACTTTGTGTAACTCACAGTAAATGTGTTAGTGAAGCTAAGTGAAATTATTTCTTGCTACATTTTTAGTATAGGATCTACAGGGTCTCACTACATAGATCAGACTCTTAGTGGTCCTCCTGTGTTCAGCCTTCCAAGAGCTGGGACTGCAGGTGTGCGCCACCATGCTCAGTCTCAATAGCCATTTCGACGTGCTCCGGGGGGGGGGGGGCTGGCACGCATGCTGGGGATGGGACCCCTGCCCCTGCATCTGCCTAGGCAGGGGCTTTAATCCCCTGAGCTATTTGGCTGGCCCTCTTGCTACTTTTTAAGATGTGGCTCTAAGAAGATGCTAAAGTGTGCCTTCACTGTATTTCTGCCAGGTAGCGCTTGTCTAGATCCTGCGCGATACAAATCTGGGTCAGCCCCTGAGCGTATATCCTGGTACTCCACTCCACAGCTCTTGTGTTCTCTTCAGGAGCATCTTAACTTCTTCTCAGCCTGCATCACACGGCAGGATGAAGGCAGAAGGCAGGGCCTGAAGTGTGCCCACATGGGCAGCCGTATCTCCTTACAGCTCTAGAGCACAGGCAAAGACTCGGGACAGGTACTTTGCCAGCAAAGCGCAGGGATCCGGGCTCCCAATCAGAGGCGGCTCTGCTCTGGGTCCACCCTCGGAGGCCCACTTAGAATGAGAGAGACCCTGTGTTGGCCAAGAGACTCCATTTAGAGCTTTCAGAGAGCACATAGTTCCCTTGTAATTGACTCCGGTACTATGAGGCAGCAGCGCATTTCCTGGCGGAATTTCTAGGATGAAAAATGAAGTGAGCATTCCTTTCGTCTTTGTTTACTTAAATGGTCACATCCCCTACCCACTGCAAAGCCATCGCCATCTGTTTTCTGTGATCTAATTACAAATGGAATAGGCTCTTAATTCCCCTTTCCATCACTTGGAGATCTATGATGGAAATGCCTCTGCAAACACTTGCAGAGTACTTATTTTTGTCACATCTTTGATGCAACTTAGAGGGGCAAACTTATTCTTTTGTGTAGAAATAAATTTTACTCCGAGGTGTTTACATGACAGAGACTGATATGTGCTTTCTATCTGTACACTGCCTGGCTTCCCAATTTGTTTACTGCAGCCTATCTTAGGAAACCAGTGAAGAAACGTACTTAAGGCCAAGTTAAGTGCTTTTTAAACACATGTAAAATTCTTATTCTTTAAAAAAAATAATTATCACACACTTAACAGCTTTCTAAGCCAAATATTGCAGGATATGCAACTTGGTATCATATTTCCAGTACACTGCTGAGTGGCTTTTTTTCTCTGTCATAGTTGATCTTCACCCTTTGCCATCGGGGGAATTCGAACTTTATTTTTAGCCATTTCATGAGTTGCCAATTTAATGCATTTAAAAGAGTGCAGAGCAGATGTCTAAAACATTGAAGGTAATTAATTAAGTCCCACAATTTCCAGGCTACACAAAAACAATTTGCCATTGCCTGTAAAATGGTATAATTGAGTATTATAAATGTTTCCAGGCCAAGACTTGCTATGAATTATTTAGTGCATCTGTCCTAATTAAAGACCTATTCGAAGATTAATGTCTCGTAACCTGACAAACTACTTTACTTAGTAACAAATTATCCATATAATGACCTCAAACTAAATTTATATAACCCAAGAAGCCATCTGAAAGAACTTACATTTTAGTAGAAGAAATTTTCCCTATACATTTACCTTCACTTTCCCAATATTCTTATGTCTTTGAATGGCTGTAAATGTAAAGCAATCTGTTCCAAAATAAGTTCTCTGATGACATTTCCACCTGTAGTCAAAATCCTACACAAATATGTATAGAATTTATCTTTCCAACTTCCTTGCTACACCTGACAGAAAGAATTTGCACTAAAGACAAATGTAAATAAAATTTGAACTTTAAAAGTATTGGTGATGGTAGAGAATGTTTTTATTCATATTCTAGGATTGTGATTTTAGTATGATATTACCCTTGAGAGTTTAGAATTATTTTCCAGCAATGGGAGAGACAGCAAATATTTAGCCTGCAATATCTTTTAATACTGTGTCATTGTCCTTTCAGAGTTAAATCCCAAGAGATCCCATGGAATTATAATACTGAGGTCATTGAAACCTAAACTTAAAAGCAAACTAGAAGTCCCATCTTCCTCTGGCATTAGAGATCTAATGTGCATACTATAGCTATAATCTCTATAACATTATTTTTAAAAATCTGTGGTGTGCCATGTATCTCTGCTGATAGTATCTGATGGTGAGAATTGGTTGTGAGAGGGAAGAGGCAGGGTCAGCAGTGGCTAAACTCAACATATTTTATTTTTCAAAAGAAGAAATCATTCCTTCTTATTGCAAATGCATTACCCTTACCATGAACTTCTTTAAAAAGTATTTTACATATTGAGTGAAATAAATCAGACACACAAGTTTAAACATCACATGATTTCTCTGCTATGGGAAATCCAAAATACACAAAATACAAATAAAGAGCAAAATGAAAGATAGGCAATAGGGAGTAAAGAGGGATGTGTGTGTGTGTGTGTGTGTGTGTGTGTGTGTGTGTATGTATGTGTGTGTGTGTGTGTGTGTGAGAGAGAGAGAGAGAGAGGGAGTGAGGGAGGGGGAGAGAGAAAGAGACAGAGAGACAGAAAGGGAAGGAGCAAGAGAGATGAAAAGGGATAGGAAATGAATTGAAAGAAAAAGATGGGAGTAGAGCTCTTGCAAAAGGAAAGGAGACCAAGAAATGGGGAGATTGAGGACAGATAGGAGGGTTAGGGGACAGAAAAAATTCCAGTGCATTCTACACATTTAGCAACTCCCTAGGATAAATGTAACCATTAGAAACTACAGAAATACTAATAAAATAAAACTCATGAAAATGCATTTTAAGCGTTAAATAAAATCATTTACCTAAATTTAATAGATTTTCAAATATTTCAACAAACCTGAAGATATTTTTCCTCCTTTCATAAAGTATTTATTCACTGATGGCCATAAATTAGAGCATAAAATATAAACATATCATCACTATCCAATAAAAAAACATAGCTAATTGGCCACAATTGTGAAAAAATGCACAAGAGTATGTACATAACTGTCAAAGGCAGCTGGACATATCATGTAAACATATGAAAAAGTATTTGACAAAGTGTTTTATTGTCATAAGGCCAACAGCAGTTTGTTTCTAAACTATAATTCACTGTCATTGGTCCAGAGAGATAATACAAGAACTTTCTCTCCCAGCTTGGATCTTAGTGTTTCATAAAGTCATTGCTCTTTAGCATTCCCTGTAGAGCTTTCTTTTCCATCAGACTTTCTCATACAGGATAGCAACTAACTTACTTTTTTAAAAATAGTCCTGCATATACTATATATTTTAATAGAAATTCAAGTCATGTGCTTTTATAGGAAATAAGCCCATCAGGTGAGATTGATAGAGGGCACTCTGCTTTAGCTTGTGCCTCTACAGAGTATTTGGTGTTCATTTGAGATGACTTTATCTAGAATCTACCTCATCAGAGGTGCATAAATACCACGTGCTGTGCCCAGAGGGCTACCTGCCTTTTTGCCTTGGTGGAAGAGTAATGTAGTGAAACTGAGTAGGAAAAGAGAATTTGCTATTCCTTCAAAACATTTGTTTTCTTATTGTAGAAAGTTAGAACATAGGGACAAGTATAATGAATATGTTTAAAACTGTCCATAGTGCCATTAGCCAGTGATAATCTTAATCTACTAAGATTGGGGCATATGCCCCCCTTTTTTCATTTGAATACTCATTATATGATGCAATCTTTTATCACAGAGTTTTCTGACTTGTTTCTTACATTGTAAACATTTCCCAGTGGTCTTAATGTCTCCTTGAACAAATACTTCTTTTCCATTATTACTGTGCATATTGCTGGTGTCAGGCAGAGAAAATGTGTCCTTCCCGTGTAGTTAATTTCCAGACTTCTCAGAAATGGGGATTCAAGAAATTAGCTGTAACCTATGCACTCATATTTCTGCTCAGTAGTGGATGATTTATAAAGCTATCGAACAAAAGACAAATGTGTATCTGTTTGCACTTGTATTTCTAAATTACTGGAAATAGATTATTAGGGAAAAAATCCCAGCTCACTAAGAAACAAGAGTTTTTAAAAACATATTTATTTATTTATTTGATACAGTATCTCACTATGCAGTTGGACTCAGAGTGATCCTCCTGTCTCAGCTTCCCCAGTGCTGGGATTAAAGGCACGTACCACCACATTCAGAACTACATGAAGTACCAGGGATCAAAGCCCAGTCCTTGAGTTTGGCAGGCAGGCACTTAGATCTGCAAGCTATCTTCCCCAGTCCCAAGAAACAGCAGTTTTAAAATAAATACTAAAATAATGTAATTGAAACTGCAATCTGATTCTTTCAATGTCATTGCCCTTAAGGGTGTAAATGTATCATTTCATTGAAAAGTCAGAGCTAGAACTTCATTAAATAAAGCTTTAACATATATTTTTATGTTAGGCCTACTGTCCAATTATGTTTTGGAAACTATTTCTTCTCATTAGGCTAATAGATTGTCAATAGGCACAAATGAGTTATTGCTTAGAATTGGCAGTCAATTACTTACTCATCTGTTTAAACATATTTTTGTACCCCAAACACATTAGGTTTCAACAAAACATGATGAAAGAGAGTTTCCTTGTTGTCTCTCTTAGGAGATAGACACTGAAGACTCAGCCTTGCTGTCGTAATAATTACCCTCAGGTGGCATCCCTGAGTCTCTGAGGACAGATTTATTTGAAACCATTTCAGAAAATCTCAGGAACACATATACCAAAAAGAAGGAAAAGAAAATCTTTGAGGCATTCATGCATGAATATATGAGCCCACCCACAACAATCATGAACATGAGGCACCAGAATACAGACTTTCTAAACTTAATAGTGTAACAGGAAGGTGAAACGGACCAGTGCATTCGATCTGTGCTGCCAACCACTGCAGGACTCGTATGTGCAGGCAGCCAGCTAACCCGAGCACGAGTCCGTCAGCCTTTCACCTTTCTCCTTGTGTCTCTGTCTCACCCCATCCCACACACACAGACCACTGTCTGTGTCCATAATATATGGTAATACCCTCCATAGTCTCTCTAAATACGTTTCAACATGCTTTCCATGGAGTCGGATCCCAAAGTCACTTTATTTCAGACAGGAAGGTAGAATATGTAAAAAAAAAAAAAAAATACTGAATTTAAAACTCTGGGATGTGCACCCAGTCACTGGACTCCTTGATGAAATAAATTTGGAAAGCAGTATGTTTTACTCCCCGAGTACGCTTTATGATACATGTCAGCATAGTGTAAACTCTACTAGAATCTCTGCAATAGAAGAATTAATTTTAGAGTTGTTTCCTCCAAAAATTTCAGAGTGGAACCATTTATTTGTTTGCTATCTATTAGCAGCCCTTGGGAATAGGCAATTATATAGAACACAGCGTTATAGGGGTGGGAGGTTTCAAATACTGTGACTGGGCATGCGCAGAGCTCAGTAGATTCGTAAAGTAACCACCTGCTATGGTTTATGTCTAGATCCTCCCAAAGCCTCTCACAGCCACTGAGGGAAGGGGTTTTGGAGATGACTGAGTCTAGGGTATGTAACTGATTCATGTTTCAGGATTGGGATTAAGGTGCTGGAATTAAAAGTGAGTGACTGCTAGATCAGTACACAGATTGAGTTGGCACTGCCCTGATCCTAGTAACCTCCACACAATATAAGGGACAGAGAAAGGCTTGTCCTCCCTTGTCTGCCTTGTTTGTTTTCTGTATCTTCTGCTACAATAATGGTTGCCTTTCAGCCAGGCTACCCTGCCTTGGAGTTAGCCGATTATGGATAGAAAACTCTACAAACTCCGCTAAATAAACTTGCCCCTCTTTTACTTTGGGTGCTGGGTATTTCGTTTCAGCGACACCAGAAGTAACTAAGACAGAATTTGGTACCATAAAAATGGGGTTACTTCTGTGACTATACCTGAACATTTGGTTCAGAAGCTTTGGAGAATGCTTGTGGGAAGACTCTGGAAATGTCCAACTTGTGCCATTCAATTTTGACTTCTTTTCATTTGTGTAGGGGCTTATAGCTAAGAGTTTGCCTTAAATTTGAGAGGAGACTTGGGACACAGACTTTTCAGCTAACCTGAAACCATTAAGACTTTGGCAACTCTTAGAGATGGACTAAATACCTTCTGAGTTAAGGGATATATATGAGTTTTGGAGGAACTAAAAGCAGAATGTTATGGTTTTGTCTAGTTCCCCACCTTTCTCAAGACTCATGCAGTCATCAGGGGCAGGGATGTTTGGATGTGGCTGAATCTAGAGCATGTGATTGATTGTAATACAATACCAGGATTAAGGATGGGTGGCTGCTAGATCACCCCACTGACCGGGTTGGCACTGCCCTATTCCTGGCAGCCTCATACAATATAAGGGATAGAAAGAGGCTTGTCCTCTCTCTCTTTCCTTGCTTGCTCTTGACACCTTCTGCCACTATGAAAGGGTGCCTCCTGCTAGGCCACATCACCTGGCCGTGGAGCCAATCCATTATGGACTGAAATTTCCACAGGCTGTGAGCTAAATGAATCTTCCCTCTTTCGCTTTGGGTGCTGAGTATTTTGCTCATAACAACAAAAGTAATTAAGATACCATCTTTCTCTCTAGGAGAAAGTTTCATAAAAATTATATAGTTTTATGAAAATTATATGACCTTAAAAGTTGCAATGCAAAGCCTTGGTTTCTAATACTAAAATAATAAAGCAAAGGTGAAGTTGGGCTTTCCTCTGTCACAACAAGATTCCTTAGCAGGTCTCTGACTTAAGGAAGCTTTGCAAAACTTCCAGTATTTCTTGGTATTCTGTGATCTTCCTTCCAAAAATACTTTATGACAATGGCACTATTTATCACACCTTTCTAAGAAGCACCAGCAGATATGACCAAGATGGTAGGTTTAACAACAGCATTTGGAGACCAAATCATTTCTTTGTTTTAGAATTTTCTTAACGGAGAAGGTGCAAAGTTTTGTGAAAGCCAATTTTATCCACTTCAGGTACACCTAGGTTCTGACTCTTAGAATTCTCAAACAACGAAATTGACAGTTTTGGCAAAGTCCCTTAGCAAGAAAGACAACCCAGACATTCCCTCATGAAGGGGAACGCAAGCTGCTTGACACATGTGGGCAAAGATGGTGCTTATTTTGTTGGGCATCAGATCCCGGTATAAATCTTTTAAAAGAGGAAAGAAAATGAAGAAGGAGACTAACAAAAGATAAAGTGGCTACTTTTCTATCATCAATGACAAAACCTAATAGCAGAGGATGGGCTGGGCAGCGAGGGCAGTATTGTATGATGAACAGTAAGAGGTCAGACCTTGGGTCCTATTTGGAACGGTGACATACACTCCTCTGTAAGGGCCTGCATGGAAGAAAATGCCATGAAAAGGAAACAAAAGGGGGGAGAAAAAGATGTTACTCAGCTTATCCCTGAATGACACTTTACAACTTCTTGATAAACAGCTTTCTACTTAAGTTTTTGCTTCAGTGGCTTTTACAATAGGTAACAAAATCTCTTAGCTTTATGTCATCACCCAAGGCAGTACAATGTGCTCTTAAATGCAAATGCAGGTAGTTTACAGCTTGTGTTGTGATTTTTTTTATTTGATGAAGTTCTAAGCCTTATAAATTAAGGCAGTTATAATATAAAGAAGAGAAGCATTAAACTGGGCCACCCCTGCTCTTTCATTCTTTTTCCTCATGTGAATTAATTTTAAAACATGCCTGAGAATCTACATAAGCTTGAGCCTTGAAAGTCCAGTATTAGTTCAGAGACTGCAAAGCTTTGAAGATGCTCAGTCTCTCAGGATCCCACAGACATTGTTTCTAAAAGTATGAGCAGGTACCCAGACCCCAGTCCTGCTAGGTGGAAGTTTCTGGTCCCCAATCCTTGTTATCGCAATCAGTAGCAAAGAGAAATAATTTTCAAATATATTGAGAGCTGTCATAACCTTCCATTCCCTCATCTGCCCCTTTGCTGAGGTCCCGAAGCTAACACTGCGTTGTGGGAAATGCTCTCTGAAGCCAAGACTACACATATGGCATACAATGGGAAATTTCTGTATTGGAAGTGGTTCTTTAAATTATAATAACACTGACCACAGAAATCTCCTTTCTGAGAGCATATACCACTTCTGTGTAAAGATACAAAATCAAGCAGTCTCTTTGTGCATTCAAAGAGGCTATTTGTGGGTAATGATAAAAGAGAATTATGAATTTCACCTAACATAAAATTTTGTTTAATGTTTACTTTTACATATGAGGTTTATTGGATAACATAGACATGGTATGTTTCTTTTAGGGCAAATTCGTTCTATTGCTGTGCTGGATATCAGAAAATAAATTCTCAATAGCAGCAACTGTTCCTACCTCAAATCTGGGTTTCTAAAATCTATCCCAGCTCCAGGATGCCGGTTAAATTTTGGGAGGATGTTAGAAGCTGAGGGTGAGAGGCGAGGGTGTTGGGTAGATCCTCTGACACCCTGATGGTTGTGAGGTGTGTGCCTTGTACACAGCTCACGTTTCTGGAAAACTGAAGAAATAAAAAAGTACCAGCTCCAGTGAAAAGAACTGATTAAATCTTGAAAGCTAGCAGTTGCACAAGAATAGGATTCTCAGGGCTGGCAAAATAGCTCAGCAGATTAAGCTCCTGCTTTGGCAAATGTAGGTACAAGGGTTTGACCCCCTGTTCTACATGCCATGCTGGCCCTACCCTGGGATGCACTGAGCCATTGTCCAAGTCCGGGCTTGGGGGTGCACACCTGCAATCCCAGCACTGGGGAGGCTGGAAACAGAAGGATCACGATGAATCCAAGATGTGTAGTGAGACCCTGTGCCAAAGATATAAAAAATGAAAAAGAAACAAAGGAAGAAAGAGAGAGAGAGAGAGAGAGAGAGAGAGAGAGAGAGAGAGAGAGAGAGAGAGAGAAAGAGAGAAAGAAAGAAAGAAAGAAAGAAAGAAAGAAAGAAAGAAAGAAAGAAAGAAAGAAAGAAAGAAAGAAAGAACAGGATTCTCTGGGTAGAGTTAGAATCTGGTAGTGAAGTGACAGCATGAGTCAAGTAGTGCTTTTTTTGTTTTCATTTTGAGACAGAATCTTGCTGTATACTCCATCCTAGACTCATAAAGAAATCAACCAACAACAAATGTTGGAGAGGATGTGGGAAAAAGGAAACACTTCTCCACTACTGGTGGGAATGTAGACTGGTGCAACCATTGTGGAGATCAGTGTGGAGACTCCTCACAAAACTAGGACTGGAAATCCCATTCAAGCCGGCTATGCTCCTACTGGGAATTTTCCCAGAGGAAATGAAAACATCGTATCATAGTGATATATGTGTACCTATGTTTATAGCAGCACAATTTGTGATAGCCGAATTTTGGAAACAACCAAAATGCCTGTTGCCTGAAGAATGGCTCTCTTCTGGATTCAAACTCTGGATCCAGTATCAAGCTCCAGAGTAGCAGAAAGTACCTGTATGTACCCCCAGCTCGAGCTGTGTGTAAAGATTTCACCCACACATCAGACAGGAATGAGAAACACACCTTCAAGAAGGTAAAAGGCAGCTAAAATCTTTTCTAGAACATTCTGACCACCAGAAGATAAATCTCTCCCTCTCTCTCAGCTACAAATCTAAATTGGGCAACAACAACAACAAAAAAAGAAATCCCACTGCTTATATGATTTATCTGTAACATACAGTATATACAGTGTCTTTTAGGTGACTCTCCTGGACAGTTCTAAAGCAAGGGAAAGACTCAGGAGACAGAGGACAGCTGAAGAATCCCTGGCCAGGATGCTTTCTGGCCCCAAACCCGACCTCTGCCTTCCGCGCTGTCAGCTGCATCCCAACCCCTGAAACACTTCTGTTTCTGTGCGGTCTGCACGCTCAGCTGGGCTGCTCTCTGCATAGTGTCACTGAGTAGCAGCTGCTGTCACCTAGCCGGGGAAGCACATCTACCCTAGGTTCACACGAGGGGCATCCTTCCAAGACTGCTTCTCGGCATTTATTTCAGTGTATTTTCCCTTGATTTGAAGGGTGAGTCCTGGAAAAAGAGGAGCAGGGGTTAGAAATGAACTCCAAGGAAGAAGGTTGGTTTGGAAAGTCTGGCAACCACCCAGTTACCTCCCGCAGGAGTTCGTCAGCCTACCAAAATCCATACCTTTTTCAGTATTTTTAAGAGTCTACTTACGAAAAATGTTCATTGGCCCTGGGCCTCGCAAATTGAGAGCTAATGCAAATGAGTTCGTTGTTTCTGAATGAGAAACCTTGGTAGCAAGCATGGTGGGCCCTCTGCACTTGTGATGTGGGGAAAGGTGACACTGTTTGCCCAGGCAACTTTTAGAGAATTCAGTCAGTGACAGAAATGGAGAAAGTACTTTTCTGCCTTTCTTTTTAAAAATATCTTTCATTTCTACATACTACCTCCCCTGCCAGTTGTGCACATTAAAGAAGTTCAGTGTAGAATTTCCACATAGACACACCTCAGAAGGCACTGGACAAACTCAGTGTCCATTTAACTTCCTCCTTTCCTCATCCTTTTGGATGTTGCTGAGGATTGTACCTAGGATCCTGCACACCAGAGCAAGTGCTTTATTTCTGGGCTCCAATGCCAGCTCCAGAAAAGGGCTTTTCTATATTTTCTATTACCCACCCACCACTGGTGGGAAAGTGACAGAAAACCCATACATGTGAGTAACTCTTTCAGCTGAAGAGACCAGTGGCCCGGTTTCTGCTCTACTTCTGCCAGGGTTCACCTCCACATCTGGTTAAAAAAGTCTTAACTTTCACATAATCATACAGATGTTTCCTACAGTTCAACAATTATTTACCTGTTCTTATTATCTCTTAATTATTGTTTCATATTAAGAAAAATACGAATCAATTATTCATATAATTCATTTTCTTTCCATTTGAAATTATGTGTTCCTATGGAAGTTGTGACCACAAACTGTGGCTGTCAAATTGAGTGGCTGAAGAGATGTCTTACAGGTTAGGATAGTTGACCCCGATTGTGGGTGGTGCCATCCGAAAGGCTGGCAGGCCTCATTGAATGAAAGAGGACAGAGGAGGAAATGAGCCAGTATTTGGGAGCCTCTGCTGGAGCAGCTGCATGGTTTGCTACTGCTATCGTATGTGGACGTCGGATTAGAGTTTCTTCTCATGACTGCCCAGGGAGCATTCTGGGCCTTCCGTCTCAGGTTGGTGCTGGACCTGAGGTCCCTGTTGTTCTGTATCTTCCAGCTGGTTGGACTGAGCAGCTTCTAGATCCTCTGGCTCTCCAGTTCCATTGTGAACTTTTCTCCCTCAGACCCTACGAGCCTGCTTAATATGTTATATATATATATATATATATATATATATATATATATATATATATATCTCAACACAGAAGCCATTCATATAAGAAAGTCATATTTAAGGTTTAGCAAAGCAAGCTGATAATAATATGTGGCTTTATTAAAGCAAGCAATCTTGCAGTTCTCTCAATTTGTTTATTTATTTATTTTTTGGCAGAACCGGGAACTGAACTCAGGCCCTTGCGCTTGCCCGGCAAGTGCTTATTTACTGAAGTATCTCCCCAGCCCCCTAACTTTTGTACATTTATAAACAGACACTGGGTCAAGCTTCTGTGTATTGGATGATCAGTTTCTTCTCCAGTTTGTCCAAGGTGCACTCAGGGATGCAAGCAGCCTGATGAATTACAACTCCTAAATCTATTGCTGGCATTTATGAAATCTATACAATTCAAAGATGCATGCACTATATTCAAATTCCTAAGACTCCAAAGTGAAGGATTACCTTTGTCTATGAGTAAGTGTTTTAAAATATTGGACCAATTAAAAAACTTGCAATAGTCTGTTGTGAAGCAAGATCATTAGTTAAAATACTAGTTGTTATGGGTTTCCCTTCATTCTGAGAACAGATTAGTTGTGGCCCTGACATCCAGTACCTACATATGTGTTCTCACTTGCAAATAGGCTCTCCAGAGATGTCAGGTTGAGATGAAGTCATGTGCTTCTAGGGCAGGCCCTAATCCCTTCTTACTGGTGTCTTCACAAAGAGAGGAGAGCTGGGTGTGTTAGAACATGCTTGTAATTCCTGCATTCTGGGAAACTGAGGCAGGAGGTTTGCAAATCCAAGCCCAGGCTTGCCAAATTAGCAACTTAACAAGATCCTGTCTTAAAATTTGAAAAAGAAAAAAGGGTTGGTAATGTAGCTCAGTTGGCAGGTCAGGGGTTCAGTCCTCAGCACTAAAAAAGAAGGAGGAGGAAAAGAACCAGGAGGAGGAGGTGGAGGGGGAGAGAAAACAAAGCAAACACACCAGGAGAAGGCACAGGACACCAGAGCGGGAAATTACAATGCTGCACCCACAAATCAAGTGAAGGCTTGAGCAGCCAGAATCAGTACAAGTTAGGAGCCTCAAGGAGCCTTCAGGAGTGTGTGGCCCTGAGCTTGATTTCAGACTTCGAGATTCCACAACCGTGAGATAATAAATTCTTGCTGTTTTCAACTACCCGCTTTCTGGTATTCTGTCAGGGCAGTAATGGGAAGGTAACATACTGGTTAAAAACAATTCGAACAAATAATGGTAATTAATTTGCTTACAGGAAGTTTTAATAATAAGTAACATTTACTATATTTAAATGTAAGCAAACTATTTTCTGGCCTGTGCTGATATAATTGCTTTAAATTTTAATCTCTGAATGCTAGAGACAAATTTTCAACAGTTAGTAGAGGGAAACATGCAAGTGACAAAGCAGAATAAGAACTAATAAGCATGTGTCAACAAACCACAAAAACATGCTGAGATTTCATTGTAGTTACAACTGAAGAAAACCTGCTCAAAAGTGCTTGTTATTATCAATAATGGTTCCCTCAGTGGACAGCAATTGAAAATACAAATGTAAATAAATGTTTGTAAACTTTGTGTGAAAACTAGAGAACTGCTCTTCTTTTGGCCACCGTGCTGTTGCTTCTCGAAAGCCAGGGAGGTTCTGGGGCCTCTAATTCATCTTTCCTTGACCACAGCCACCCCAAAATCAACAGCCACAGGAAGCACTGCACCAGACACTTTCTTCTATGCTTTTATTCAGAACCTCGTGTCCTTGAAAACATATGTGCTTCTGCTGCTCATTTTATCTTTCTTTTTTAGGTTGTTTTCTGTCATAGATGTCTGGGTTTGTTTCCTATTCCTATAATGCAATATTTGGCTTATGCTTCTAGAAGCTGGGAAACCCAAGAGCTTGGTGGTGGCAACTGCTTGGTGTCCAGTAAGAGTCTTCTTGCTATATCATAACACGATGAAGGGGCAGTGCATGCAGAGACAGAGCTCACTGGCTCACGTCTCTCACTTCCTATAAATCCACAAGCACTGTCAAGAAGTCCTCGTGACCACACGTTATCCTAATTCAACCCAAAGGCCTGCCCATAGACACAATTAACATATTAATTTGGGAAGTATGGACTTTTGTGGGACACATGCAAATCATAGCCACATGCAGGGCCAGAAGATCCAGACGTGGGTGGAAAGCAAGCAAGCTAGAGAAAGTTCATCTCTGACTTTGAAAAGAGTATTCAGGAGATACATGGCACATCCTGTCCACCTATAACTTCAGCTCTAATTGCAGATTAGAGCTCAGAGCAGTTGCATGGGGGCCTTGGAAGCATGCTGGTGGAATGTCTTTCTCTGGGAACCACAGCCTCTTCTCTCTTGGACAGTTCCCACAAACCTGAAGGCCTTTCCACAAAAATCACCATCTCAGTGAGCCCCTCCCTGGTCTCAGGGAAAAATGTAAACTCCCTGTTGGACAATTCAGTTCTCTTTTCCTGATTTTCTTTATTCTTTCTGTATATACAGTTATAACATAGTATTTCATTTACACAGTTTTATTGCCTTTCTCCCAACTAGAATGTCAGAGAGACTTTGATTTCATGGCTCAAAGCTGAATGCTAATAGGAGAACACTTGACATTTGGTAGACAATGGTGCATTCATTGAGTAAATGAACTACTAAGGAAAAGTCCTGGACTTCTTTGTATCATAAAGCATAAGAAGTCTTTAGAGGATTTTCCTACCCCCGGGTTCTGTCCACTATACAAGAGGGAATGGAGTTCTATCTTATGTCCATATATTCCTAAGGTCTGGTGAAGGAACTGGGTGAGTAGGCAGCAGAGTTGTTAGGGAATTTCTTCTCTACCTAATCAAGTATCTACCAACAACTTAACATTGTAAACATTTTATTGATTTGGGGAATTGATTATTTAGAACTGCCAAAGCCAGAGTTTGCTTAATTATCTTTGAAGGGTACCCTTACAAGGGTACAACATCTCAGGGCTTTATGAATCAACTGCAAGAAGCTTTAATGCCTCCAGCACTCCAAAACACAATAAATTGCTCAAAAAGGACAAAACACCAAACCCTAAGTCAAACAATCCTTACCAAAACATAGCAATAGAAGAAGATGTACATGGTAAAAAATGAGTGCTTGAAGATGGTACAAAAGTTCTAATAGCCCTGAAGAGAGTGAACTGGAAACCTGAATCTGGTTTGTCAGCAAAATGTGGCCAACTGACCAGTGGCAACTGTGCCAGGCAATATTGATCAGGTTCATGTGGGAAACACCTACGTGAGGTGTTTCACAGGAAGAGGCAAGTGAGGACTCTATGTTCCCGCCACTAGGACTTGATTAGAGTTGGTATGCTGCAACCAAAGAAGGCCTACCTCCAAATTCAACCCCCAAAACTATCGCTTTATTACCAGCAGGAAAAAAGGAACGAAAGCCCTGAGAGAAGATGCCACAGGCAACATGCACCCTAGAGCTGAAGAGACAAGACTTGCTGAGGTAGGAGTCAGGATGCTGTTGGGCAGTAAAGAAAGCAACACTAAAATGGAGGCAGGAAGCACGAAATGATGTCGGCAGAGTCATGGCCCTCTGGGGATCCAACAGGTTTTAACGGCTGTCAGGGACCTCCCCAGAGCATGACCAGACAGGCCATTGGCTCAAGGGCACATGGCCCCTATACACACACTGCATAGACTGGACCCTGAAACGTGTGTAGTTTCCAAAAGGGCAGACAGCATGACCCTTATGCAATAGGCCACACTTCCTTCCTAACCCCTTAAAAACTTCAGGCAAGAGGCCTTCGTGGGTATGGTGCTCAGCACCTCCTCCCGGCTAGCGGATTCTACTTCCTTACCTTTATATATTTTAGATACATTTGCTTAAGCCCTACCTCCTCCATCTCTAACTTCACTCTTCATCCCTATGGGACACAGCCCAGGTGTTCTAATGCCAGTGTGATGATGCTGTGAAAGGGAGGAGCCAATTTGTAACCAGATCCAGGACAGATCTAAAGCTGAGTTTGAGATGAAAAGATGTCATATCGCTAGACTTCCAAGGCTGCCTGGTTGGCAAAGGGCCTGGCAGCATAGAGCACTTTGCTGTAAACAACCAATAAAATTTATTTTGTACATATGTTATGCTATTTAGTTAGTCCTTGGTACATTACTGATAACCATAAAATACATAATGAGGCTAGGAGTGGTAGTCTAGAGTCTCTAATGCCAGCTTTCTAGGAGGATAAATTCGAGTTGAGATGAGCTTGAGTAATGTATCAAGAAATTATCTCAAATAATTAAATGAACAACAAATAAATAAATGAATAAATAATAATATGTATACTGAATCCTTCCTATTGTGTTCATTCCTAATTAGTATATTTCTAATACTAAAGCAAAAATTGTAGGGTGCCTGGTTACATGCACACATATGATGCAATTTCTACTAATGTACTGGAAATCCTCCTATAATTACAGAAATGGGGTGTAAGAAATTCACTACATGCAATCTATAGTTGTATTATTATTATTGTTAAGTGAAGTGACTGACAGGAGTGTCAGGGCTGGTGCCTGGGAATTCCAGGGTTTTGCCTTCCTGGCCCAAATCTGTGATGTTCCCCACTGTGGTTGGTAGCATCAGGTGGCAGTCATCTTCCTTGCCTTAGGTGTTGATAGCAGGAATCTCTGATTAGATGCAATTATTAGTGCCCATTTTCTTAGCTTCCCTTGTGCCACCTCCTGCTACCCTGCAGAGTTGGAGAGTGGGAATAAATCGGAAAGGAAGTTAATCACAAGCTCTTAATTCATATTCACATAGGATGTGTTATTGAAAAATTTTTGCTACTAAAACAAGATCACAGCATCAATCCATAGACAGAGAGCCTTTAAAAAAAGTAGCTTGCTAAGCAAAAGAGGCGGGTTTTAAAGATGTCAATAAGAAAGTACTCTACTCCAATTCTTCAACTATTGATGGTTAAAAAATAATAAGAGCTAGGTGTTTTTCATACGTTAGGCTTTAGAAGCTCAGGCTTTGCACTATTTCACTCAGCAATCATACCCAGGATACCTCCTGCAACCATGCAACCCCAGCCGACTGTGGCCCCAGACCTCACAGCCTCTGTCCAAGGGTCAGTCTTGTAAGGCTACATTTTTACTCTAAGCATCCTGTCCTATCTTGTAGCTCAGGAAAGAAAATAGTTACATTTAAAAACTGCAACTACTTTCTAATTATTTGGCTACTTTAATTTTTCAAAATAGTTTCCTCCTAGTGGTACATATTTAAATCATCTGCTTTGACCGAACACACACGTCAAGACCATGTGTCTATCCCCTCCCTCCTGTTGCTCCCATCTACTTCTCCCCACGAAGCCACCACACCCAGCCCTGGGCGACTACAGATTTCTAGTCAGTTGACATTTTCTAGGATTTTATACAGCTGAAAATTCACTATATGCTCCCTTCTTTGTCATATGGGCTTTCCTCATATATAATAATTATTTTCAGATATATCTACTATTTCCTGTGTCAATACTTTATTCCTTTTCATTAGTGAATAGTATAGTATTCCATTATATAATTCATCAGTTTTTCTATTCATTCACTGGTTGAAGTTTACACATTTTCGTTATTAAAATTACAACCTCCATATAGAGTCATATAAAGTATTTGGGTTGAAATATTTTATGCTTACAATTTCTGTTGGACAAAAGCCTCATAGTAGAATGACTGGATATAATAGGTGCATCTTTGTTTTTTTAAAGACATTGCCAAGCTAATTTTTCACAGTGGTTATGTATTGTATCTATACATTTGAAGAGAATTAACATTTTAACAATAATCTGACCAATGAGAATCATCTACTTTTTCTTATGGTTAACTGTTTTTACTTCTAGCACTTCCCTGGCAAGTGCAAGGGCCCGAGTTCAATCCCTGGTTCCGCAAAATAAAAAAAAAAAAAAAAAAAAAGAAGGACCATAAACTGTTTTTACTTCTTTCAGCAATGTTCTATTAGTTTCAGCCTTAGAACTTTTTGTAGATGTCTCTATAAATATATTTGTCTGATATTTTTAATATGCTCAATTGATCATCATAGGTACATTAGAGTCTCTTTATATTTGGTCATGTACACTGCAATCTTATTAATTTCAATATCCCTAGTAAGTATTTTATAGACTCAATCAATTTTTTTTATAATTCACTAGGATGTTATAGGCTAAAGACATTTGTACTTCTTCCTTGCTAATCTGGGTGATTTTTGTGTACTCACTGTTTGTTTTATTGCACTGAGTGAAAGGCTGAACAGAACAGATGATAGCCGAGAAAGTTTTTTATAGGAAAAAGAGGTGAGTGGGTTTTGCTTGTTTTGTTTTCTTTCAATGGGGAGTGAATCCAGAGTGCATTCCCAGGCTGTCTCTCTAAAATCACTATGTTGCCTATGCCAGGTTCAAATTCATAGTCATCCTGCCTCAGTCTCCCAAGTACTGAGATTATAGGCATGCATGGCACCTGGCTAAGGATTAAGTTTTCATAGGCTTAGATATGTGTTACATGGAGGAATTTTGTAGATACTGTTCATTAATGTGAGGACATTTTCTTTGTTAAGTCACTCACTCAAAAGTTTTTGAAAGTCAAGAACTGACATTGAATTTTATCAGGTGCTTTTTTTCTGCATCTTTTGAGATAAATCTATGATTTTCCCTTTTCAATATGGTAAGTTTAGTAATTGATTTACAAAGGTTAAGCCAATTTGTATTCCACTATAAACCCTACTAGGTTGTAACATATTGTCCTTTAAAAATGTGGTTGAAATTTATTTGCTAAAATGTGTGTAGTTTTATATTTATGTTCCTAAAGAATATGGGCTTATTATTTTTAATGCTATTTATTTTCTTTTAAAGTATATATTTTTATTTTTATTGAGACAGTAGCTTTACATGCTTATGGGTTACATGTAATGTGTCCCTTCAATGTATATATGAGGTGCAGTGATTGGGCAAGTGACACATCCGTCACCTGGTACACTTGTCATTTATTTACAATGGCAACACTTAACATCTTTTCTGTGGATTTAATTTTGGTATATGTTATTCTGGCCTCATAGGATGTCTGGAATGCAGATCCAAGTCACAAATTTCCTAGAAAAATTTGTGTAGAACAAATATTATTTCTTCCTTTCAATAATAAATAACCAGAGTATTATCATGTGTAATACACAAGCATTAACCAAATTAGCCAACTAATTATTGCACATCCCTTAGGAGTAAAAAAGATATTTCCTTGTTTTTCCTGAACCTTCTTTGCAGCAGAAGTTTTAATTTATTTTTACTTTTTATTCTAACAAGTACCTGCACTTGGGAGTGCTGGAGTACATAATTGGGCCCTACTCCTTCACTTGGGTTAATTTTGTTCCCTTATCCTATTGACGTACTCCCTCTACACTCTCCATCATGGGTGGAATACATTAGTGAATTAATTCCCATCTATTGAATGAATATTGATTTATTTAAAAATAAGGATACTTGGTACTGTTATATTTGCTGTACTCTAAATTTTCTCAGCTTCCTCGATCCTAAGAAATTGGCTTGAAATTCTTTGAATCAAGGATATTATTTTTGTCTTCTGGGCATAGAACTAACATGATATTTGCAGCCATTTGTAGTACACATAAAAATATGCACAAGTAAAGTATGATGTTTATGTAGTCATCTGGATAAAGATTGTAGAAAGTCAGTTTGAGGTAATTATAATCTGTCTTTATCACTCCATTGAATTGTGCAAACACTGCCAATTTTAAATTTTGCATTTTCTAACACATTTTCCACAATGTAGCTTTTTTTGTCTCTTAACCATGTCAGCTCAGCCCATATTTACTACTAAAAAATTAACATATAGTGACTATGCCTGACCATATGAATAAAATCCAACTTTTCCCCATTGTTTTGAGGCCACTTTCAGGGTGACCAAGCTATTCACTCTGGCCATTTTCTTGCCTCCCCATCCAAAAGCAAAAGGTCCTGTCATACCAAGGTTCATTGCATGTCAGCCCTCTGCTTCTTCTCATATAGTCCTCCTCATTCCTCAACACAGGAAACTTCTATTGTTTGTTCACATCTGTCTCCTTTCCAAGTATGAATCAGACTCGATCATGCTTAGCTTTCAAGATCAGTTTGGATACATTCAGAGAAGGACAGCTGTAGACTCTTTGGGTCCACCTCAAATGTCTCCTATTCTGTGGGTATCTCCAAGCCTCTAAGAGACTTGGACCTCTTAGGTCCTCAGCTACACACTCAAATAACTTGGAGGGATTTCTACAAAGTGTTGTGTAGACTCATTGTCCTAAGTCACATAATACACAGTACAGAATGAGAGCTTAGTATTTTTAAGTAGTCAACCTATTCATTAGAAATGAGAATTACTTTTTAAAAAGAAATAATGGAATGTATCAACACCAAGAATAGCTTGAAATATACTTGCATTCTCTGCTTTTGACAGTAAGGACTATTAGTGATAACAGAATAAAATTTACTTAAATAAAAATGAAAATTGACGAATTATGTAAAAGTTTACCCTGATGCAGTGGTAACTTAAAAGATATGATGCATGAGAATAGGAATCTCATACAGAAAATTTTTCTTTTGTCGAAAATTAATGAATGAGATTATTAGAAGGAAGCTGAAAAAATTCTCACACATTTTAAAAGGTAATTTATCTAAAGAAAGAGCATGTGGATACAGTTGATGCAGCTGGGATCTTTGCTGCTCTTCTTACTTTACTATTCCTTTAAATTTGAGCAGTGTGCACAATGTGTGTGTATGAAAGTGCCACACTGAACCCTACGTATATCTTGTATTAAGTCACAGTATTTTTAAGCAGTCAACCTATTCAGTAGAATGCAAGTTATTTGTTGGAAATATTTTAAAACATAAAATTCATATAGAATATCTACATCTATTTTTATACATCCTCAAGACAACTCTTCATCTTTCGTGACTCCTCTACAGTCGAAAAGGGCGACTAATAATGGCTGATGCAAAGGGGAAATATTTTCTACTCCTTTTTTTTCTGACCGCAACAGGGCTACAATTTACCAAGCTTACTTATTTGAGGGAATATAAAAATCACCCCAAGGATGGTCATTATTTGTCTAGGCTTCTGGACAACTTCCGGGCTCACAGGGATTTTGAAAGGAGCCCGAGAAGGCTGACCAGAAGAATGTTAGCACCCAAGTCATTCATGGGGTGTTTTTTCACTTCCTTGAGAGACAGTTTTTTCTTAGTTCTGTCACAGGGGAGCCCAGTCTCAGTCTTATTATAGAGACTTAGAGGAAAGAAGCCCTGGGAGAGATTTGTTGCATGGGCATTGCTAGATCTTCTTGGCCTCTGCAGTTTTTACCTGTCAGAGAGCACTGCTTCAAATCTGGCCATTCTTTAGAAGGAAACTGAAGGAGACATTAGAAACTGTACTGTCTAACAAACCTTGAATTAAACTTTAAGGTAACATGTTCTGTACCTTAAAGTTTATGGTTTCATTTCTGATTCATTGTTGCTTTGTTGGGGACCAGTCAGACCGAAATAAGTCACCCTTTCTGACTGTGGAAGAGTCGTGAAAGATGAAGAGTTGTTTTGAGAGTGTATAAAAATAGATACGGATATTCTGTGTGACTTTCATGTTTTTAAATACTTCCAACAAATTACTTGCATTGATTGTAACTGAATGCAAGAGAAGAGATGCTTTGGGCTTCCCAGCATCTATAGAAATGAGCCATGCATTGATTGGAGGGGGAAAGGGGCGTTCTCTCACTAGCTCCTTATCAGCACGTTTTTCAATTTAAGAAATTTGCTTGTCTTCATTTTTCACTATGAAAACTGCTCTCCCATTAGGTATCATACTGAGGAAATCATGTGACTTAGTGTAAAGTATGAAGTAGTTCTTTGCGGGTATTTTTCAATAAAATGAAGGTCTAAATTTATTTTAAGGTGCTGTTGCTTGCATTTTGCTTCAGTTTGCATATAATCAATTCATTTTAATGGAAAATTTTCCAGCTAATTGCCTTTTTTATAGATGGGAAATTATATTATTAGATATATGCAGCAAGAATTTATCAAAAGAAATTAAACATGTATTCATAATATACACTGTAGATACTCGAGATACACCACACACGCTTATTTCCAAGTTTTCAGAGACTTCTCACAGTCTGTCTGGATAGAAAGATGTTTTTTTTTGTTTTGTTTTGTTTTTGTTTTTTTGAGACAGGGTCTCACTGTGCAGTTCAGGCTGGCCTTAAGCTCACTTTGTAGCTCAGGCTGGTCTCGAACTCACAACAATCCTCCTGCCTCAGCCTCCCTAGTGCTGGGATTACAGGCATGCGCCACCACGCCCAGCTCAGGATAGAAAGATGTTATTAATAAGAGACACATTAAGGGTCAGCCTACTAGCTCAGTGGATTAAAAAGCCTACAAGCAGGAGCAGGGGCCAGAGGTTCAATCCCCAGGCCCGCCATGCCAGGCCTGCCACGCCTGCCCCACCCCCCCCGGGTACCCACTGAGACCACAATTGAAACTGGGCGTGGTAGCGCGCACCTGTAGTCCCAGCTCTGAGGAGGCTGTAAACAGGCGGATCATTATGCATCCAATCAGTGAGACCCTCCCTGGACACCGTGTAGACCCTTCCCTACAATATGAAAAAAGATAGAGACACATTAAAGATTAAAGCTATGACTTATTATCATAACTATAAATATAGCTCTACATTTACCATAGGTTACCTCAACCTATATATTATAGATTCACATTGCTACAACATATGGTATATAGAGATATGTTATGTGCATCATCTATGTATCATGTGATTGTATATATAACTAAGTATTGCATTTTAGTACACCAAATAAATAAATACTAGCATATCAAATAATGTTAAGAATACTTATAGTTTGCAAAACCCAGGATCACCTTTTTCTATAAATGTCAGGACTTTGCAAGACATGGTAGAAAAGATAAAAATATAGTTCAGATCTTTTTCAGGAATTTTGCAATACTGGAAAAATATCTTGACTAGCATTTGTATTTTGGACTATAAGCAATTGTTTGTATTTTTCCTGGTAAATAAAAAGCATCTAAGTCAAGTTTTACATGATTCAGAAAAATGCTTAAATATGTGCAGGTAATATTTATTTCCTGTCAAACAATGTTTCTTTTGCCCCACAGCTTCACTGGCATTTGTTATTATTTGATTTCTTGGTGAGCACTATTCTTTCTGGAGTAAAATGAATTTTACTGTCAATTTAATTAGCATTGTCCTTATGGCCCATAATGTTGGCCATTGTGCTTCTGCTTCAGAAAAATGTCTATTCACTTTGCTTGCCTACTTCTTTAGTTACCCATTATTTGTTGAGTGTTTTATTTTTAGGGGGTCCAATTATTTTGAGTTCTTTACATAATTTAGGTATTAGTTCTCTGAGGAACAGCAATCAAGGGTTTTCTACTCTGTATTTACTCTCTACTATATTGGCTGTTTCATTTGTCATGCAGAAAGTTTTTAATTCGACAGAGTACATTTATTGATCCTTGGTACTATTCTTAATACAATGCAAATGAAACTTTTGCAATACAAAATTTCTATGTTTTTTTTTATTATACATTTATTGGGATACTCAAATGTCTACTGGGAAGACATTTATTCTTAAATTTAGAGCCAGGTAGAAAGGGAAGCAGTTGATCTTATTTAGTAATCTCTCAGTACTCTGGATAGTGAATATATTCTCAAAAGTGAAAAAGAAAAAATCAAAGTGGGTAGGTAAAGAGTTCATGAACAAACATATATTCGCACGGGAAGCTCTTGAAAGAATCAACAAATGGGATCAACTTTTCTTAAAGAGCTTCTGCATGTCAAAAGAAATTGTCAACAGAGTGAAAAGACAACCCACAAACTTTGAAAAAATCCTAACTAATAAGCAATCAGACAGAGGTCTACTGTCTAGAATTTATAA